>VDFB02000017.1:402840099-402944661 GCA_007258455.2 Sequoia sempervirens | reverse complement strand
ATTATAATAACACTTGTTTGATAGTAAATATCACACACAAAGAGGAAAATTATATTGAGTGCCCTAATAGATAGACAAATAGATATGCACATATATATATACTCAATTCCCTATTTGATATATAAAAATACCCATATAGGAAAATATATATATTCATATATGTAGACAAAGATATACATACATATGTATATCTAAACAGTTTTGTATATTATGTTTGTGTGTAATTATGTAGAATGTGATTCTAAGTAGAACTTAAAGTAGCATGTATAAGTGTTGTCTATGCTTTGTAACAATGATGAATATACAGTTATAGCATTGAGCCGTATAGTATTGACATGTTGATAAGAACAAAGCATTTAATTGTGCAGTATGTGTAACATATTGTTAATGCCAGAATGGCTCTTCTAGCAATGCAGCTGAATCAATATATTTTCTTGCATATTTTGTAGTACACTTCCCCACACTATAAAATTGAATATTGCATTTACTTTCTATTGCATGATTACACCACAATACATATATATATACATATATATAGATATACATATATGGAAACATATATATGCATGTATATACACATATATATACATATATATACATGCATATATTGTAAATTTGGGCTCCACTATTTACCATTAGATAATATAGAGAGAAAGGTGAATTGTAAAAGAACTAATAGGGAAACATTGGAGAGTGACATGCATCTGAATCTTAAGTATCATCTTAATACATCTTACAACTATTACATAGACTACTTGGCTTCTACCAATATGTTGCATGATAATATTTTGTTGTCATTTGTTCAAAGCCTCCTAAAACAAACTATTATTTGCCATTGTTCTTTTTCTTTTTAAGGAGAGAAAATGTATTGGTTAAGTTGCATTGTCAAAAGAGCCATTGTGGTGTTGCTTGTGTATGAGGCTATTGTTAGAATAGTCATCCTTGACTCCCTTCTATAATAGATCTAAGAGTTTTGAAATTGTTGTGCTATGAACTATGTAAGTCATTTTACATGGGGATTTTGTATAAATCCTTTTTTTATCATATTGAATACCAAAGAATGTAGCTTAAATTTCCAATTAAGCCTATGGTGCTATATGCATTTTGCATAGATCATTGCATCATATAATTGCTGCATAACATAGAGAAAATAGGAACTTCCTTGGGCAATTGGGTTTGAATAATTGATTTGGGAATTTGGAAGGATACATGCATTTGTTGATGTTTATATAGATCTATTACAATTTACCTAGTTCTCTATATGTAAAGATGGGTTGGGGGTGGTGGAGTTGGTGTGGTGGATACATGGAAGTTGAGTGGTGAGGTTTTTTTCGCATGAGGGTGGAGCCTATAAATTACATGGTTTGGGGGTTTTTGTTTGAAGTTTCCACTAGGATTTTCGTCAAGCCAACTGTGAATTGGATTTGTTGGTTGGTGGGGAATTTTCAAGCAACAGGGAGACCATAGATTTTTTTTGTGTGGTGATGTGGCCATTCGTAATTACATGGGCTGGTGAGGGTCAAGAATGGTTTGTTGGATATGGGGAATGTGAATGGCAAGCATTTGTTCACGCAAGATACAATGTTCCTTGGCATTGCACAATGGTGGAAGACGAAGCAAATGCATTATTGAATGCTGGCATGTGGGAGAGTAAACTTTATATGCAATGTTGTAATATGGGAAAGTATACTTTGATGAAGTTATCCTATTGAAAGGGCCATTGTGGTGCTCATTTGGTAGTAGGCTATTGTTAAAATCGTCACATATGGATCCATTTTTTAGTAGATTGGAGGGCTTCAAAAGTGTGGTGGTGCAAAATCTATAAGTGATTTCACATGGGTATTTCATAAAATTAGTTTTGCATAGGTAGCTCACACTATATTTCTATATGGATGAGGAAATAGTAATTAAATCTTCTTTCTTCCACCTAAAAAATATCTGTCCTCGGGAAAACAAGAAGGCAACTATGGGAATATGGAAAAAAGTACTGTGGAGAGCAGTCTATGGGCCATGCCTTTTTTTTGTACCTAATGGAAATGTTATAGAATAGCTCTTTTGAAAATTCTCTATTTGAGCACTAAATCTACTCCTAGGCAATGTAGCCTAAATTTTTTATTAAGGCAATATGGGTTTCGTGGCAAAGAATGCAGCTGCAAATTTGGCGGTGGAGGAGCATGGCGCCATTGTAAAAGGGAAGGTGAATGTCAAGTGTTTGTTGGGACAAGCATGAATCCATCTTCCCATAGGTTTATGGGGGTGGAGATAGAATTAAATGCTATATTGAATGTTTCCATGTGGTAAAGCACACTTTCATTAAGCCATGGTGTCAAAAGAGCCATTGTGGTGTGGGTGAATTGGATTTTTTGGCGCCACAGATGCCACAGCTGATGGGACTTGTGTGGTTTTTCTTTTATTTATGTAGCAACATGGACCCTGGTAATTACATGGGTTGGTAGTAGTGCAACTAGGTGACTGAATACAAAGGAACTAAATTCTTGTGTATAATATTTAGTAACAAATAAACGTTATTCTAATACTTTTCATACAATTCCTCTATTACAGTTGAATATAGATATGTGTGTGTGTGTGTGTGCATGTGTAAGAACTGCAAATTGTATGATTTGTGACTTTCCCACGATATTGGCATCATGAAGCCTCATTGGCCCCTGGGGAAAACTGTGAGCTAGGTAAATCATGAAACATCAACCACAAATGTGATGGTGGTTCATTATATATTAGAGAATAATGAGGTTGCTAAGAAATTTCTATGTTTCGATACATGTATTTTTTTTCTTAGAGCTCTTTTGGCTCCAAATAACTTTTTAGGAAAAGACAATGGCTCATAAAGAACTATAGAAAATGGAATATCGTAGATGAAATACAAAAAAAAATATTTAAAGGAAGAGAACAAAGAAACAACAAAGGTTTTGTTTCAAAGCATACAATTGTGTATAGGAATAACTTTATAGACATACCTAATTTTGGTATGTTTTGGAATGTATGTAACCATGCAGCAAGAAAAGGGGAAAGCGTACAACTTTGCTTTGCAATGAAGGATGTCTAGCCCTACAATAAGAGAAGAATTAAATCCATAAGCTAGTAAATTATAAATTTACAAACCAAAACAATCACAATGTATATATATGTGGTTAGGTGAGTATGAAATGGCCAAAAAGATAGAGGAAAAACAACTTACAGCAACAATATGTCTACGATGTAGTGAATATTGCAGAACATAGCACTTGTTGAACATCCAATTGGAAAACCAGTGCAAGTGCATGGGAGGTTTTGACCATTCTATACCCATCGAGCAATGCAATCAAAGAAAAAAATGGAATATACATAAGACTATATATGTCTAAAAGGAATACAATTAGAGCATTCTATACATCAACATTAGACATGTAGATATACATATACGCATACATAAATATACATATACATATACATACACATACACACACACATATATATACATATACATATAAATATACATATACATATAAATATGCATATACCTACAAACATACTTTTTTCCCTTTGTTTATCACTGCTAGTTATCTCTATGTAGCATTGGCATTATAGGTATTACCATATCATCAATTATAGTTAAATGTTCTTTGTTTCTTCAAAAAAATATGGTTAGGGTCACTAATCTTTTCACCTCTTCAATTCTTCATGTACCTAGCACTAAATGCTATAGACAAATAGAGAACACTTCTTGAGGGCTTTAACTTATAGTCTAGACCTTACCTCTTAAACAAACAATCTTCCTAAATTTTCCTCATTGGTGAATAAGCTTTGCAAAGAAATCATAAATTTACAATTGTGAAGGAAGTTGTTATATAGTAAATGTCTTTTTAATAGGTTTTTCACACTTTGCTTTCTCAAATAGTAAATTTATTTATAATAGCTTCAATATTCAATTGGGAAGTGAACTATTATATAGATTGGTCTAGGCACGAGATAAGTTTATCTCTGGCCTACTTTTGATATTCATTAGACGAGAAGCACATTTATTAAAAAATTTCATTAAATTTGTATGTGAATGGAAACCAAGAACACAGAGTGATTAGCATTCAAAGAAACTTTAAATCAAATACAATGTCATTAAACTAATGGAATAAATAATTTATGACTATAGATTTTAGCATAACAAAAAACTTATATGATTCATGCAGATTTTAAATGTGACATAAAAAAGTTTAATCTCAATGATTAGCCATATGCAAAATATTAAATATATATTAAGATATATTTTCAATTATTTCGTGTATAGAAAATATTTGAAATATATGCAGAAATAACTTGTTCAGATGTCTTTCAAATTGTAATCTGCGTAAACATATCATATAACCATCCAACTAATTTGAAATATTCAAAAGCAAGAATGAGAACAAAATTGATGAACCTTGCTATAATCATAAAGATGGAAGATCAATAAATGTGAAAATATCTAGATGCAAACATAGGTATAAATTATGTCCATATTTCTTAAATAGAAGTCTTAGCATGATGTAGTCAGCATTTAAAAGTCAAAGCTATCAGAAATGATCAGAACTACAAAAGAGTAGTCAAAGTGTAGGCTCACTAGTGGAGGATTTTTTTGGAGTAGGATTAGATATCTTCATTAAGTCTACAAACAATAGTTTACACTCTGCTTAAAAATCAACTTTCATTGCTTTGGAAATTGTTGTTTTCAGCCGTTCCTTAGAATTATACGTTTATGTTCTGATCAAAGAAGTAAAGATATATGCTTTGAAAAAAAGTCTTTTAATAACAACAACAAGATCTTCTATAGATTCAAAGTTGTTATGTAATTCATAGAGGTCTTTTTCTCACATCTACAAGAAACCAGTGGCAACTTCATCAAAATCAATACACCAAAGGCTACCTGAATGGTCTTGCAACTTTAACTACAAAAGATAGTGATAGTTGCAAATTCCTCAATTTCCATCTAGAAATGATCACAAAACAAACATCAACACGGGGGTGTGTGCATTTCCTTTTACATTATTTATCATTAACCAATAAGGGGCAAGCAAGGTAACAATAAGACTCATTTTTTCAATTTAAATGGTTGCTTTAAAAATGGCTTTAATAGTTTCTCCCAAATAGAGGGAGTTGTTTAAGATAATGCAATATTAACTCTATCATTTGAAGGATGCAACCTCTGAGGTTCAGAAGAAGTTGAAGCTACTTGGTCTACTTTAATTGGCCCCTTGGATCTAAGAGTGTTTTCCTTAGGAATAGAAGGGTTAATCTCAAGGACTATTCTTGTTGGTGTGTTGATAACTTTGTCATTAAAGTGGCCTACATGGCCACTACATACAACAATAATGATTATTTTGCTAGAAAGGTACATCTAGTGCAAGGTATCACCTTTTTCTTGCCAGCTTGTGCCCCACAAACATCGATGAAAGAAGTGGAGACATCATATAGTTTAATGGTTTGTCAGATCAACAAAGTTATTATCACTATAGTTTCTTGTTTGACTAACTAGCACAAAATAATTATTTTTTTGGGACAATAATCTCATCTTCAGATCATTTTATTGTTGATTTTTCATCCAAAACAATCTCAAGAGTACTATTTAATTCATTGAATATTTTATTGGCTTCTTTAACCAATCCCCTTGATATTAAATAAGTAAACCCCACCTGAACTTGACCATAATGCAATTCAGCAATATCATCAAAACAAGTAATACATATTTTTGTCCCCTCCACATCTATAATGTCAAAAATAAACAATTTCCCTTCACCTCTTTGTTTCTGGAAATGATGCATCTCCCTAATATGTGTTAAACACCCTTTCACTTTCCAAACATTTTGATAAATGTTCAAAGATTTAATAGGGCTGACCTTTGGAGGGTTTTTTGGTTTTTTAGGGGACACCTATAGACCAAATTTAGGGGCCCATTTAGAAGGAGAAGGTGAGTTAGGTGCCAAAATTTTCTCTTCTTGCTGCTTGAACAAATACCTAGGAGTCCCAATAATTTAACAATCAGGCATAACTACAACTAAGTTGAATATAATTAAGGCCCTAGAAAAAAAGAAAAACAATGTATTGGAAAAAATATAATATGAGGCAAAAATGAAAGAGAGATTTTTTTAACATATACAACAAACAACACAACCCACCTTGAATCTTGGGTATTCCTATAGATGTAGTCTTTGAAACATACAAGGGACCCTATTTTCAAGGCACCTATAAACAACATATCATTACATTTAGAAGGGAGAGTTCCTATTTGCAAATGGTGGCCATCAAACAAGACAACCTTGTATCGTTCAACCTACCCTTCATCACCACCAAATTTTTTGAAGGAAAAATTTTGAAGGACAAGAGAGGAAACAACATCGCCGACATTGATGGAATGAATTGAAAATGGATTCAAATTTATATCTTTCTTTGCAGCCTACAAACACAAGTGTAATAAAGAAAAATGCATATCATGACACCAAATGGATAAAACAAGCAAGGGAAAGAATGGCTGCAAAGAGATACATTTTTATGTGCTATGAAAGATCAATGCATGTCTACTTTCATATCCATATCCTCTACTAAGGCCAGCTATATATATATACACCTAAATTCCAATCAAGCAAAAACAACAAGAAAGGTAGGAAACAATAAGATCAAGCTTCCAGCAAGCACAACGAAAAAGGAATGCAAACTTACAAAATCAGAGTCTGCAGGCTAGTGGATGGCATCCAGAGAGTTGGACTCTGCAATATCAAGTGTACAAGTTTACACCAAATCAATTTTTTGGGGCTTTGGAGACCCATCCATAGACCTCGACTCTGCAGACATAGTTCTAGAATCCTTTAAAGGCAAGGTATCCCCCAACCGTAGCTGACTCATTAACAACTCTATACCATAGTAAAAATTCAAATATTAATGTATTCCAACATTCAATTTCCAAGTGGTGGAGAACTTAGAATGCATACAATCTTCTTGCTATATTTGTATAAACACCTATGGGTATGTGCAGGATCATCATGGAAAAAATAGGCCCTTAAGTGGCAAAAAAATTAGAAAAATCAGAGTTAGGAAACTTGACGTAAAAATTTGAATAAGTTATCTATATTATTTCAAAAATATGTAAGAATAGAATCTGTAGAAAATTGAATGTAGTTTCTAAACTACTAGGTTTCTTTAAATATATATATATATCTATTTGGTGAAATTTTGAAATTTCAATGCAGTAGTACTTGAATTTCAGGGAAAAAATAACAAGTAGGTGTCTGTCTGACCACCCTAACCATAATAAAATGATAATTATTTTCTATAAGATTTTAAATATAATTAGATGACTCATGTCCTGATGTGATGCATATTTTTTTATAATTTTTTTCCAAGTAAATAATTAATTATGAATTTTTTATTACAACTTTTTAAAAATATAAAAAACACGTATGTCTGACCACCTCAACTTGGTCAAAACTTCATGAAATTCAAATTTTCTTTTTTTAGTCTTATAGTATGCAAATCATAGAATGTGACACATGTTTTGGATTCAAAAATTATGATACTATTTGAAAGCTATAGATGATTTTCAATCAACCTATCAATCAGGACTTTAGTTGTAATTTGAATAGAAAATGAATAATAATTACTTATTAAAGTCAAAGTAAAGCATAATTTATATTGGTGGAAAGCTGAGAATCTCCTTTAAAAACCATTTTCATTTTATAAATTTTGGGTAAAAAAAAGTCATCAGCCACATACCCATCATATTGCCACTTTTTGGCCCATCATGATCCTGCACACACCCCTATATGCAAGAATTTGTATATATTGCTACTTGTTGCTTCATCTTTCTTAATAGAAACAATGGAATATAGAACAATAATAGAAATCATTAAATACATATATGGATTCAATTTTGCCTCTATTTAGACATTTTGGAAGACACAAATAAGCAGATATATATATACACATGTATCTATTTATCTATATATACAACAATATATCTAAATGATACCATTTTTCGTCCAAACAAATTAAGCATGTTGAAGATTACAAAATTTTTAAGATTACAAAACAATCCTTGTTACAAGAAAAATAAAGTACTCTGCCATAGGCATCTTCAAATAGATAAGTGGAAAACAATATCATGGAAGTTATTGATAGTTAAACAGATGAGGGCAGAAGAATATCATGAAACATGTTAATAGAAAACAACCAGTCTATGTAACAACTGCCTTGTAAATTCTAGTTCCATAATTTTTTGTGCAATACTTTTTCACCAATGAGCAACATTTATGAATATATTTTTTTGAAGAGACAAGCTCCACATTGTCATTATCAACTATAGGAAACTCTTGTATATTTGAATAATTTTACAATAGTTTGCTATCAAACCAACACTAGAATGGCTATTTCAACAAACCAACCCAACCAATATATTTTCTCACACATTTTTTAGTATACTAAAGTTCCCATACACACACACACATATATATATTTTTATATTTATACATATACACATATATATACATATATACATATATACATATTATAGAGAAAAACACAAATTCTAATAATATTATTAGGGAAACAATGAAGAACCACGCAAGTTAACATAAGAGGGATTATATATATATGGATATGTAGAGGGTTTCTTATCTATTTAAAGTTTCCAATATTATTTTCGTCAGGAAAAATGTGAATAGGATTTGTTGTATTATAGTTGTTCCACAATTTCTCTGTTGGTCTATAATATTTATTTTCACCCTATATAGGGCACATTTTCTTTATAATGTGCAAGGAATTACATTAATTAAGTTGCATTGTCGAAAGAGCCATTATGGTTGCAATCTGCTATTAAACTAGCAGGGACCACGCATCTGAGGTAGTGCTCTGCTATGAAACCAACACTACAATGCTACTTTCAACAATGCAACCTAGTCAATATATAACATTACAATGGTTGTTTGAACAATGCAACTTAATCAAAGTATACTTTTCCACACTACAACATTCAATATTGAAGATACTTCATTGGCCCCCATTAGACAACGACAAGAAAATGCATTAACCCCCACACAAGCAAACACTTACCATTTGCCTTCCGCATATCAAGGTCACCACCTCCACAACCACCAAACCACATATTATCTATATATACACACACACATCTATACACACACACACACACACACACACACACACACACATACATCGACATATGGATATATGCACACATATACATATACATATATATATACACATACATACATACATACATACATAGATATATATACACCTACACACACATACATACATACTACATACATATATACATATGTAGACACATATCTACACTATGTGCATCTTTGGTGTTATACACATTTTGTACAATTAGCCCCTTTGAATCCCTCTAATTGATTTCACTTCAAATCCTTACAAAGAGGACATTGTAGATTGTGAATGGTCACGTAATTTATTCTTCCCTGTGTCTATATAGATTTGTAGATTCATTGAGCTCCCATGGTTTTCATTTTACTTTGATGCCAACCTTCTTTGTAGTCTACTAACAAATAGAGGAATTGTATAACAATAGTTGCATTATCTGCCATTGAGTATTATAGAAAAAATGGGGAACTTGTAACAGAACTATTAGTAAAACATACATACATATATTTATCCTTACAGATATATATATAGAGGTGGAAGTAGATCTGCACTGATTTTTTCAAAGACTTTAAAATATATTTTCCTTAATCATTCTATCCATGTGTTGTGATGATGTCCATTTTCCTTGATTGCACTTGTTTAACAAAAAATTAAATATAGATATGCTTCGAGCGCTAATAAATATAAAGGTAGGAGAGAGATAAAATTATATTGTACCTGGACCAATCTATATAATAGTTAAATTGCCAATTTAGAATCCAAGTAGCATTATTTGACACTCAATATTATAGGAAAATACTAAAAGGATAAAAAATCTATGAAAAAGAAATTTACTATGTAACATTGGGCAAACTAATTTCATCTATATACAACTGTGTATGTATATGTATGTATATGTTTACATGTATATATGTATGCATATGTGCACATATCTGTATGTATATGTTTACATGTATATATGAATAGATATTTATACATGTATATATACATATATATGTATACATGTATATATATGTCCATATGTTTACATGTATATATGTGCATGTTTTAGATGGGTATTTTTGCATAAATGATTAAGTTATTGTTCATGCCTTTTAGGCTTTGCTTATTGTCCCTTTTGATAGTAGGTTGGAGGGTTTTAACACTAGTGTGCTGCAAAAGCTATGAGAAAGTATATGTATATACACGTGTGTGTGTATATATATATATGTATGTATATGTATACATGCATGTGTGGTATATATATATATATATATATATATATATATATATATATATATATATATATATATATATATATATATATATATATATATATATATATATATATATATATATATATATATATATATATACATGTAGATGCCAAAATCTACAACATGCTTAAAATTTAACACACATTAGTATGGTTAGTCATTTTAAATAAAGAAAACCTAACATATTCATGAAATAATCCAACATGCTTTAAAATACAAACCAAACAACAAAAGATGAAAGAAACCAATGCAAGCATGTAAAAAGGGCATGTTTATACCTATCTCATAGTGGATTGGTGCTACTTTGATGTGGAAAGTAGCCATTTCCCAATCCTTGAGAAACTTGATAATGGATATTCCTTGAAGATGCTATGGATCATGATGAATTAGGTCCAAGATGATGATCAAGATGAATGTGTATCATGTTGTCTCTCCCAAATCAATAGAAGAATACCCTATTTATAGAATAGAAGGATAGAAGAATTAAAGATAGGAAGAATGTGGGATAAAAGAAAAACCAATTGAAAGATGCCACTTGTCAACATGTCAATGGAGGGAGGTTGTGCACATTTTGGTCATTGTGCATGATAAATGCTATTAGGTGGATTTTGAAATTTGAAAGTTGGCTTGTTGGAGGTAGAAGAAAGAGTCTTAAATGCCATGTTGGAAGATAAGACATGTGGGAGGGAAAATTCAAATTTGAAGAATATTCCATCTTGATGCCCTTTTGAATGAAAAAGAAAGATTTAATAAATCAATTAAATTGATTTATTTGCATAAGTTGCAAAATCTAGAAGATTGGAGTGATTAGATTTAGGATTAATCATGGTTTGATTAATTTAAGATGAAGATTAGCTGATTTTGACTTTTAACTTAGATACTTGGATTTATTTAAATCAAATATTTAATTAAATACATTTGACTTAATTAAATGAAGAAACTTTGGAGATAATTAAATAAAATGATTTATTTAATTAAAGAGATAACCTTAGGAGATTAATCAAACAAACTTGATTTATTTAATTAATATGAAAATATGATTTAATTAAATATGAGGAATGAATGGTGTCAATTTTGCATGTCTATATTTTTCCCCTCCTTGAAGCAATGTACTTGCTATGTTAGTTCAAAGAATAAACTTGCCGCAATCAAAATTCAATTTTTTTTTATTTTTTCGGATGCCGCAATGGAAAGAAGTATATTGGTACATTGCCCGCTCGAGAGATCAAGCGAAAAGATTTGATTTGAGGGTCGATATCATGAAAAAGAGGTTCAAGATGGATGGATGAATGACATGATGATGATGCAAATGACATGGTTTTAAGATGCTTATAATGAACAATCTATATTCTCCTAAACAACTTAAAATGATAATGTACTGCATTTGAGATGAATGATGTGATGATGCCTATATGATTATGCAATGGATGTTTTATGCAAATGTATTGTTTATGAGATATATAGACTAATAGATCTATATTATGCAATGATGAAGATGGATGTGAGATGTTCAATGTTTCTTATATGATATGATATGATATGATATGTAGTATGTTGATGGTTTGTGGATGGATGGATACACTGGTGATGATGATTAATTGATCCTGGTACCATGTTAGTACGGAGACAAGAAAGGAGAAATAAGATGATGAAAAGAGGATCCAACAAGCCAACTGTTGTGCATGTTCTGTACACACGCCCCGCCGTAGGCAGGGACCCCCTTTTTTTCGCTCTTGACAGGCTGCTTTGCTCCTGTCTTGTTTTGTGTGCCCCATTTTCCAAGCCCAAATTGGTCATGTGTCTACAAATGATCAAATCCCCCTGACCAAATTCACCTACTTGGGGTATTCAAATCCGTGGAAAAATAAAGTCCCCCGTCCCTTTTCTGCCATTTGTCTTGTTCCTACTAACTTGGTCCTTGATCACTTGATTCACTTTTTTCCATATTTTTGACTTTGGGGACAACTTTGTGGTGGATTTGGGATGTGTTTATGGTTCCTAAGTGAACTACCAAGGTTTCGTCAATGTTTCATTAGGTTTTGATGGTTTCAGAACTTTCCCTCTAGAACTCTCTTCCTCTTTGGCTATTTTGGAAACATCCGTGGACCCCTGCCAGTAATATTTCCACATTTTTGACTTTGGAGCCAACTTTCTGGTGGATTTGGGATGTGTTTGAGGTGCCTAAGCGAGCTACCAAAGTTTCGTAAATGTTTCGTTAAGTTTGGATGGTTTCAGAACTTTCCCTCTAGAACTCCCTTTCTCTTTGGCTGTTTTGGAAACATCCGTGGACCCCCACCGGTCCGGTTTTCACATTTTTGACTTTGGGGATAAATTTTTGGTGGATTTGGGATGTGTTTGAGGTGCCTAAGTGAACTGCCAAGGTTTCGTCAATGTTTTGTTAAGTTTAAATGGTTTTATAACTTTCCCTCCGGAACTCCCTTCCTCTTTGGTTGTTTTGGAAACATTCGTCGACCCCCGTCGGTCCAGTTTCCACATTTTTGACTTTGGGGTCAAATTTGTGGTGCATTTGGGATGTGTTTGAGGTGCCTAAGTGAACTACCAAAGTTTTGTCAACGTTTCGTTAAGTTTCAGTGGTTTTGGAACTTTCCCTCCAAAACTCCCTTCCTCTTTGGTTGTTTTGGAAACATTTGTGGACCCACGCCGGTTCAGTTTCCACATTTTTGACTTTGGGGATAAATTTTTGGTGGATTTGGGATGTGCTTGATGTGCCTAAGTGAATTTCCAAGGTTTCATCAACATTTTGTTAAGTTTCGGTTGTTTCAAAACTTTCCCTCCAGAACTCCCTTCCTTTTTGGCTATTTTGGAAACATCTGTGGACCCCTGCCGGTCTAGTTTCCACATTTTTGACTTTGGGGATAAATTTTTGGTGGATTTGGCATGTGTTTGAGGTGCCTAAGTGAACTGCCAAACTTTCGTCAATGTTCCATTAAGTTTTGGTGGTTTCAAAACTTTCCCTCTGGAACTCCCTCCCTCTTTGGTTGTTTTGAAAACATCTGTGGACCCCCGCCAGTCCAGTTTCCACATTTTTGACTTTGGGGCCAACTTTCGAGTGGATTTGGGATGTGTCTAAGGTGCCTAAGTGAATTGCCAAAGTTTCATCAACATTCTGTTAAGTTTCAGTGGTTTCAGAACTTTCCCTCCTGAACTGCCTTCCTCTTTAGCTATTTTGGAAACATCTGTGGACCCCCGCCGGTCCGGTTTCCACATTTTTGACTTTGGGGATAACTTTTTGGTGGATCTAGGATGTATTTTAGGTGCCTAAGTGAACTGCCAAGGTTTCGTCAATGTTTTGTTAAGTTTTAGTGGTTCCGGAACTTCGTCCCCCTTTGGCTATTTTGGAACATCCGTGGAGTCCCGGCAACCCAGCCTCTAGGACCCGACCCCTCTGTGGCCGTTTTGGGACATCCATGGAGCCGCCGAGACCTGGCCTCTAGGACTCGGCCCCTCTGTGGCCGTTTCTAGGACTTCATCTCTCCATGGCTATTTTGAGCTTACGCTTTTTTCAAATGGGTCTAATCTTGAGGAAGTTTTTTGGGCACTCTTCCTTCCCCTTTTCTCGTGTTCTATAATTGAAAAATATTGGTTTTGCTAAGTTTTGTGTGGTTCGGGAACTTCCCTTCTGGTTTGTTGTCCCTTGTTCGCTACCTGCCCCCTTGGGCCTGCATTAATGTTTATGGTCCAAATGAGCTCCAAATAGGAATATTATGATCTTTTGATGATGCATAGACAGATCTAACAAGGATTTTGCAAGATTTGACTAATGTTTTCCTTGATTTGTGTATGAGAGCACTTACGACACTTCATGTATGCAGGACTCAAGGAGCCTACTACAGGTTCGTCAGGAGACCCATCGAGAAAGCTGAACAAGGAAAGTGCATCGATCCTATCACCATTCGTTTCAAGTTGACCTCTCCCCCTCACACCCACTAATAGAGTCGATGTTAGAAGAAGGACTATGCCATGGAAGTCAATGACAAAAATGCAAGCAGGTGGTCTTGAAGAGAGCATAAGGGAGTTGTCCACTCAAATCAGGGGAAACCAATCCACTGATGCCAATCGTCAATGAGATTGTTTGATCCAAGAAAGAACACTGCAAACACATCAAGTAAGAAGACAACTTTCAGGAAGTTTCAGCTATAGTAAAAGGGCAATCAGCTAAATAATGAAACTGCTAAAACACCTGGGCACTAGATGACAAAATAGAGAAAAGACAAGGAATGTATTTTTAATTGTTGAATATTGTGGGGTAGGTGAAACCCTAATGTAAATCAAATCTAGGCCACACAATGTAATTTAATCCTATCCATTCATTTGGGCTTTGCAAAACTATAAATAGGGGCTTTCCCCTAATTTGTAAAGGGTTGGAGAACTGATGTAAAGACATTCTGCAGCAATAGAAAGCAGCATTGCATGATTTTTGGGTGTTCCTTTTGAGTTTGCTCTTTTTGTATGCATGGTTCAACTTTCATAGTAGTTTTAGTTGTAGATTCTTGAATGGAGGTGATAATGGAAATTGTTGTTATGGTATTTGATGAACTTTCAGCCCATACTTTTAGCACTTGTTAATGACAAAATGTTGTGTAAAGTTAGCCCGAGCTTCTTGATTTCAATGTTGCAACTTAGTTCAATCGCATGTGCATGATGTGCATATGCAATTTGAAAATCTGCAGTCCTTAGAAGATTGCACTAGTTTTGTGTAACTATAGGTTCCTCTTGGTCAGGAAAACCCAAATTAGGGATTTTGTGTATTGTAGAAACCTCCATGATCACTGTTCATTCATAGTTTCAGGTCTAGGAATCTTCTCTCTTCCCTACCCTGTTTTCCTTTTTTTATTAAGTGACCTATGTTAATGTTCATTGCACATTATAAAGCTAAATCCAATGATAAAAATAGATTTCAAAACTTTTGTTTGAACCTACAAGCAAATGTACAACAACTTCCCCATCTTAGGAACTCCATTTCAAGACACAACTTCCCATGCTTTGTAACTCATTTGTAAGTCTGCCTTGTGATTCCAACAAATCACATCAAACAACTGAGATATTCCAAGCACTGTCAAGACCTAACATTAGAGACCTTGGGATAGTGTTTTGCAATCTGAGTGAGGAAGATTGTCTTTCAAGAGAGGTGATGCATCTATGCATTGCCTGTGTTGAGAAGTGCATAAAAAACACATCAACAGAACTAGCACAGAACTAGCGCTAGAAGGAGGGCATGACATGTTGAGGCTACAAAGCTGAAAGTTGGCACTTCGAAAAGAGCACTTTCAAAGAAGAAATCTGAGATAAGGAGATCTCTTTTAATGCTAAAAAATTAAAAAAAATTGAAGGCAAGTAGAAGCTTAGTAAAAATGGAGCAGAATGCTCAAATTGACATCACTCAGCTGCATGTAGATTTGAATAAGAGACTGAAGAATCCATTGCAACAATTTGCATTGGTGGATAGATGTTGGATCCATTGCACTCACAGACACATTGAATTGGGATTTTTTACTTTCTTGAGAAGAATCAAAAGGATCTTGCAGGGAGAAATTCCCTTTTGGGAAATATGCCAGCCCTTGGCCCCCGAGGACCCACATGAAGAATTGTAAACCATGGCAGCCAAGGCATTTAACGAGCTGATCCAGGAACATTTGAGTAGCAAAGAAAAACCAAGATTGGAGGAAATATTGATGTCTAGTTGGTGCAGATTTCATAATGCACCCCACTCTGAATTCAATTATCTATCATGCACAAAAATCATCACTCAAAAAAAGAGTTGTTCAGATAAGTTGGAGCAACCAACTCCCAATGAAGAGAAGTTATCCCATGAGGAAGAAGAGTTGTCAACATCTGGAGGAAAATACATTGAAAATGGACCAAGAATTTTGACATGAGATAGTGTTGGGACAACGAATGTTGAAGCTAAAAATGAAAAGGAAGAAGTTGGTTTCATTAGGACAGCAGAATGTTGTGATAAAAATTTAGTTGGAAGGGAGTTGGAAATCCTTTCCTCTGTCAGTAAAGAGCAATCCTCTAATATAGAAGAGGAGTCATTGGAAGTTGATGAATCAACAAAGTCTGCAACAGTGCATGTTTGGATAGCCAACGAAGATGTTGAAGAACATGAAGGAGAAAAGGTTGACAACCTTGGAGCAGCAAAAAATGACAAGGAAGGTATAAGTGAAATCATATTAGAAGACCTCTCCTTCATCAATGACAATGATCAAGAATCTAAAAATGAAAGTTTGGAGTGGGAACAACCACTCACCATGGCTGTCTACCATCAAGCTTCTTTTTCAAGTGATGATGAGGACCCAATAGCAGAAAGACATGAACAACTTGTCTCCAGATTAGCAAAGGATTGGTCAGAGCTGAAATACCAAGTGGATTTGGCTGTGCTACTATTGCCTAATTGGTGCAGACTTCATGATTCATCACACTCGGAGTTCACATGTGAACTGTGCCAAGAAGCCATCAAACAAGTCAAAGAACAAGCAAGGCAGCCAAGTTACCGACCTCCTCTACTTACTGCCCAGATCGAAGTAGAAGACCAAGAGCTTGAACGGAGAGATGGATCAATTGAAGGTAGGCCTCAAGAGGATGTTCGGGTAGCAATAGAAGAAGGACATCAATACAGTCTCAGACTTATGAGTGATGAATTAGATCAAGTGGGAATGTTGTCCACCAGTCATCAAGAAGTTCTTCCTCTTGAAGAGCAGTTGTGTGCCATGGACGATGGGCTTTTTGGTGAGTCTTTGGGGGGAGATTGCATAGTATATTTTGGTCCCCTTAATGAGGTGCCATCAATTGATTACTTCTTTCCATTGGGAGCTGCACTATGGAGGTTGTTGATGGTGATTTTGGCACCACAACAATGCAAGAAAAATATTGCTATTCTACTTCTCCTGAAAGAGAAAGGCAACACATGGATGCCTTAGCTCCCAAGGTCTTTATAGTGGGGTCTGAACTATGTTGATGTTACTCAGTGGTCAATGCAATAGTAATATTCAAGGGGCCTATTGGTGTTGAGCTTCTGGATTTTTTTTGGATCAAGCATGAAAATAAAATATACTTTAACAGGGGTTTTAAAGAAACAACAAAAGATAGATCAGGGTTTTGAAACAAAAAAGAACAATAGTTCATCCAATCTTAACCAGACTTGCTAGCTTCAAGGAATTAGTAAACCAAAACTACAGAACAAGATAAGCTTGTGATTGACACACAACCTCTTTCATTCATAGTGCTAATTCACATAACAGATTTTAATTACCATTTAAATAAAACACCAAAATAATATTTCATTCCTTAAAAGCTCCACAAATCAAATGATCAAAGTAAGACAAGTATCATTCAAGAACACAATATGAAGTAGATTAAACTCTAATTGTTTCTAATTTTATTAAAACAGATAAACAATAGTTACAAAGCTGGCACCATCACCAGTGTATAGAGAATCTGTGGCTCCAAATTTTTTTCAACTACACTTAAGAGAACTGAGAAAATACATTACAGTTTACACTGAAAACTAACTGCTAACCAAGAAGACAAAAGAAACTCTCATTACTGAGAACCAAGAAGTAGCTCTATCTCCTTTTGTTAACTTACTAATCCCTAACATTTCTAATCCAGAAGTCCTTACAGTAAAAAAGTTCTAACTCTCTATTCCTAACTCTAGAGGTTCCAACCTTTACAAAGAGGCAAGAATGCCTTATATACAGAAATGTATCAACTTGAATGTGCTTTCCCCTGCACCAGGGTTTACAAAATATCTGCACCTAGGAGATTCGGCCCTTAGATCCTTTGAAGAGAGTCAATGTGTATTCAATGCGGAAGCCCTGCTGCCCAAGCTCACAAAGGATCTCCATCCTTAAGAGAAGTCTCTTAGATCTTTTGGCAAATGCTGCATTTACTCCTTTGTCTACGTGTCCATACTTGAACTCTGCTGGGGTCACCTTGAATACTCAGAATATCTTCATTAATGTTGATCTACCTCCTTGCCAGTAGTCGCCACAGATGTCCCTCTGAGTCATGGATTTCTTCATTCAATCGGCCTTCCTTCTGTTCTGGGCCTTTTTTCCCATTAACCACCTGTTGGGGGCACTATCAGACCTTCTTACCAATCTAAAACACCGTTTGAGCCAATCCATCACCACCTATTCTCAAGAAGAAATCATTCGATCACACTTTATTGGTCTGCTTAGATAGGGGTGGTCAATCAGTCAAAGTTCCCTCTCGGCTCCCTCTAATTGGACAATCACAGGCCACGTAAGATTCTTCGATGGTCAAAATGGTTTTCTTAGCATCGCATGTCGATGAGACACCTCTAGTGTCTCCCTGATGCGATTTTGTCTTACAACAGGTGTTGGTATAGCAAGAGTGAATCGGTGAGACGTCTCGGTGGGCTCAGAAGTCATATCAAGCTCATTTCCCTATCGCCGAGACCTTTTGGCGAAGGCAAGATCCTCTTGGCGAGCTCCATTTCTTTTCAATGGGACCCTCCTTGCACTAGCTTCTATTTTTGTTTCAGCATGACTTTCTTCCTTTTCCAAGACCTTTTCGAGAAGGTATGATCCTTGGTTGAGCTCATCTTTTGTGTCACCGAGACTGTCTTTGATCGGGGAGACTTTACACCGATCGAAGCTTCCTCTTTCTGAATTCCACTATAGCCAAGACCATTTTGTAGTCATACCAATGCATTTTCTTTATTCCACCTGTGTCACCATAGCATCCTCCTGTCGGGGAGATGTCTTATAGAAACCTTATGTCTCAATGAAATTCTCTACATGTGCTTTCTTTGGTTGCCAAGACTTATTAATTCTCCCACTGAAGATCACTGATAGCATCCCTTTGTGGCATGTCAGTGTGACTTTATGAACTCGTCGAGACTTCTATGCCAAAGAAGGTGACCCCCCACCGAAGGGTATGCCTATATGCACTAGTCGGTGAGACCTCCCAGATTCACTAAGACATCCTAGCGCAGAGAGAACCTTTTGCCGATATATGAATCTTTTTGACACCAGTCGACAAGACTTTAAGATTTCACCAAGACCACTCCCCGAAGACAAACCTATGCCAATAGGAAACTCCCAGTCGTCGATACTATGAATGAGGCCTTGGTGATAGAAACCTGTATGTGATTTATGATTGTTGTGACAATCTCGAGGTCTTGCTGACATTTGCCTTAGCTGATTTTTTAGGTCCAACCAAATTGGGGAATGCGTTCCATCTGAGCTCTCTTAACAAATATCATCCTGTATGTAATTTAATCCTGCATTCAATGAAGAAAACCACAATAAAGATCACCAGGATAGAAGTTAAATAAATCAAAATCATCATTGAAATAGATCCTATGTTAGCAGGGTACCATTAAATCTTCAAACAACAATAATCATACAAAAGTTGGGGTTTCAGGCCGACCCGTAGAATCCAAGCTGGGGAAGAATTTCGGAGAATTCTGAGTTAGGCGGATTCCAACAGAATAAGCATGAAACCACACATTAGGAACTCAATCTGATCAGTATCAAACCATGAACAACACGTGAGATCCCAAAACATACCAATTAATTGTAAAATGCATCTTTATTAATTGACTAGTCCTGTTATTCGAAACCTCTTAACATTTCATTAGATTCCAGGGAAATCTGCGTAGGACGGATTTCCACGAAAAAGGAGACACTCTGGAAAATCCGGGAAAAAAACAAGGAACAACAGATTTTGGGAAAATTTGGAAGAGAAGGACAACCACGAAAAAGACACCAGGAAAATCTGGTCCACGCGGAATTCCACGAAGAAAAAAAATCCCCGAACACTAGACGCTCAGCTAGAATTCAAGTGAGATCCGAGAAATTCCGAATGGGATGGAAAATCCCAAACTCAGGAGAAAACCCGAATTCTGACTAATGCAGAAAACAAAAGCAACACAAGAGCTAAGGCAAAAAACCCAAAACAAAGAAACCAAAAGAGAAACGGGGACCCATTTTGATCTAGATCAAAGTGGGGTGGTTATGTAAGGCATAACAGAGGTATGCTCATGCCGAGGAAGAGCACATCCCAGAAGATGGTAGTGATGAATACATACTCCTTGAGCCCATCAATAGTGATGCACTAGAGTTTCCAGATTGGGAGAGGAGCTCCTTCTCCATTTACAGTGATAGTGAGCACGAGGAAACAAGTGAACGTCATAATGACATGCATGAACAACAAAGGGAAGAATACAAGGGTGGGGGTGTTTTGATGGCTTCCAACAAGTATGATAGAATTGACCAACTATAAGATGCAACTTGGAGCCCTTCTGCCATGATAGTTGTTGATCCTCCTTCACATTCAAGAAGCTACAATAGGACAGACTTGTCCATGTCATTATCCCATAACATTGAACATCATAAAAGGGAGGTTGATACTTGGGGAAGGAGACGAGACAACATACTATGATTTGAGGACAGCAACCAAGTGGATCCCAAGTTTGTAGATGATCAATGTGGAGAAGTATTTATTTTTGAAGAACTTCCAACCGGGGTTGTAGATCCCACACGAAGATTATAAGGGCATTTTCTTCCCCGTTCTCCCAGTCTTATGCAATCTTAATGTCTAAAGCACCGCATCGTCCACCACACCCACCCGAGGCTGCCAATGCACCTATCAACAAATGTTGTGCTTGCTCTCGACTGTCCAATGCTACCACCTCCATGTGATGACATCTAGGTTCTATCCTTCCTTGCCCATACTATTTCTCATAACTACACTTATTATTTTGATTATAGCAATGAGGGAAAATGAACATGTTTATGGATTAACCATGGGTTCAGTGAGCCTCCTCAATTGCTGATTTTTCATGATGATGTGATTGAACTTGAGTGCTGCAATGTTTAGCTTCCTTTTTCTGAATATAAAGATAAGTTTGCATGGTTAAGAATGATAACGATCGCACATTTTCTTGTGCATGCACTACCAAATCCAATGAACATTAATGTCAACTTGTCTTGCCTGAACATAGTACTTTGTAAATATCTTGGTACATAGCCCATTTTGAGTAGTATAGGTTTCTTGTAAATACTCCGCTTTCCCGGTTTCCTTAGGTTAGTTGGTGTGATGTAGGTTGTTTGATTTTTGTTTTCTTTCGCTTTTCTACTACTTTTCTCGGGGTCTGTCTGATTTTAGCTAGGCACATCTGTGCGCACAACAACCATACTTATCACCTAGGGTTGTTCTATGTATTTCTTTGTCAAACTCTAATCAAGTCTTTAAAGTGGATGGTGAAGGTCTTATGTTAGTGTTAAGTGATATGGGTATTTGATTCAAAGAGGATAAGTTGTTGGTTTAGTTTGACTCTGACGTATTATGAAATCTTACAACTCTTACACATCTTAAGAATCTGACGGTCACTGTAGGGCCTTTTTTGAAGTCTAGTTAAGTGAAAATCTAAAATTCTGCTCCAGCACCACTGTGATTCTTAGCCCTAAGTGTGAGCTTCAATGCTTGCGGGTTGAAATGAAAGAGCTGAAAAGAGAAAAGAAAGAAAGAAATAAAACATTGAAAATTAAAAGAAAGAGAAAATTCAACTTTTCAGGGGTATCCGAACAACTCTACCGGGGCTATGGACATCTGGCTGGCAGTAGAGCAATGTTTAGGAGAATCATAGTGACAACCTCATCGTGTCTATGGACACCTGACTGGCAGCAAAACAATGTCTCAGATACTTTTGGAGTTAGAATAAACTACATAGCTTAACTTGAAGGAGCTTGGGTTCCTATAGCAATTTAACGATGAGAATTAACGCAATTGCACACACTTGTATTTTTAGAATACCGAAGCTTGGGTTGGTTAGTGGTTTTGATCCTTTGCTTGGGCGTCTAGTTTTTTTTCCCCAACATGAAGGTCAAAACTAGAGATTCTAGGTTTGTGATTCCAATTTGTCATCAAAATGCTTTGGAGCATTTCCCTAGTGAGTCACCATTTCTTGTACATGTTTTGCACACACGCCTCGTTGTAGGCAGGGACCCCCTTTTTTTTTGCTCCTAACAAGCCGCTTTGCTCTTATCTTGCTTTTCGTGCCCCATTTTCCAAGCCCAAATTGGTCATGTTCCTTCAAATGATCAAATCCCCCTAACCAAATTCACCTACTTGGTGTATTAAAATCCACAGAGAAATAAAGTCCCTTGTCCCTTTTCTGCCTTTTGTGTTGTTCCTGTTGACTTGGTCCCTGATCGCTCGATTCACTTTTTTTTTTATTCTTGACTTTGGGGACAAGTTTTTGGTGGCTTTGAGATGTGTTTTTCATGCCTAAGTGAACTTCGAAGGTTTCGTCAATGTTCCGCTAAGTTTCGGTGGTTTCAAAACTTTCCCTCCGGAACTCCCTTCATCTTTGGCTATTTTGGAAACATTCATGGACCTCTGCCAGTCTAGTTTCCACATTTTTGACATTGGGGCCAACTTTCTGGTGGATTTGCGATGTGTTTGAGGTGCCTAAGTGAACTGTCAAAGTTTCTTCAATGTTCCGTTAAGTATTGATGGTTTTGGAACTTTCCCTCTGGAACTCCCTTCCTCTATGTTTGTTTTGGAAACATCTGTGGACCCCCTCTGGTCCTATTTCCATATTTTTGACTTTGGGGACAACTTTTTGGTGGATTTGGGATGTGTTTGTGGTGCCTAAGTGAAATTTTAGGGTTTCATCAATGTTCCATTAAGTTTTGGTGGTTTCAGAACTTTCCCTCCAGAACTCCCTTCATCTTTCGTTGTGATAGGGAGGGGGTTGGAAGAATAAATCACAGATTCCTGCTCTAGGTCTTGCTTGCAAGACCTCCTTGGTGTTTTTCTTCACCACCTTGACCTATCAGCCCCTTCACATGTTTAGGTACCCCTAGTTCTCCTAGCCAACCCCACTACCATCACCATTCAACCAACCAAGTCAATCTTGGTGCAATGTTTCCAACTCTTCCTTAGCCCTTAATCTACCCTAAAGGCTAACCTAACCTCAGCACTCAATTAGATCTTTGTAGGGGTGTAGAGGTGTCTCAAATAGCTTCATACCATCCTCCTAGGGTTCTTGAAGGTTCACCATACTCCACCTTCTCATTGCTTTCATCAAACCCTCATTTAGGGTTGAAAAAGGCTACTAGCCCTAGAGCCCCAATTAGGCCTCTTTCTTCGAGAAAATAGGCTTAATATAAATTCTTTCTAAAGAACACCCCAATCTTTCCTTGGGGTTCCTAGTCCATTTTTCCACCTCTCAAATATTTTTTAGGTCTTAGTCGTTCACTATCTGTACAACGCCTCCACTTGAAGATGGGCAAAAACTAGGGTTTTTAGGCCTTTTTCTGGCTGCTTCCAAATTTTTAGGTATTTCTCACACCACATGGGTTGATGGAGCTTTCTCCTGACCACCAAGTCTTGGAAAGACTCACATCTACCTTCTCCAAAAGGAAATTTATCAAAATCTTATCACCCCTGCAAGTTATGTGCTCTGCACTCCTTGTCTTCCCTAGCTGGACTCCTCCTGGCTCGCCTAGGGCATGACTTTGCTAACAGATCATGTACACACACAAACAATAAAACCTACCATATGTACACACATGGAGTCTAGTCACTATTCCCAAAGGGCCATACAATTTTTACAGTGGGAAAGTGAGCTAAATCTCCATTTTCTCCAAACTGCCTGGTTTAGACCAGCAACAAAGTGGAATCAAACTTATTTACAAATAGTGCTTGAAAAATGAACAAGGAAGCTAATTAATGACACACAAAGTTTTTATCCTAACAACACTACATCCTACATTCAAAATAGTAACAAATTTAATCCATTAAAGCTCTATTTTGAAGCAAAAATTAGAAAATAACTCTCAAAACACTGTTTTCCTTCAATTTCACAAAATTTCACCACAATGTCAATGCTTCTAACCCTGCTCTTAGGTCGAGGCACATCTTAAATAGGTTTCAAAATTATTTAAGCTCCCTTGGTCGGACATGTAAGTTATTAAAATGGCAAAGTTGTAAAATGCACTGTGTTTTTCAGCTTTTGCCAAATTTTAGAAAACTAAGTAAAAATGAGTTTTCTTTTAAGCTCATTCTCCCTCTCCACTCCTTAACCTACTGACCACTACTAAGCACAACCTACTTTCAAACCTCTAACTCTATCTAAATGGTCAACATGACCTTCATGATAACATTGCAAAAACAAAACTTCATTCTAGACTTCCTAATTGATTAGTGTTTCCTAGGTGCTCCTGCACCATTCTCCCCCTCTCTGCACAAATACTAAGGAATGTGAGGAGGGATCAATGACACATCAATGATCTGCTTCTTAAACTAAGCTTCGTGTACCCAAGTAGCCTCAGATTCTGGCTTGTCCTTCCACTTGATAAGATGCTCCATGTACACCTTATTCCTTGTTTATTTCTTCACTCTTGACCCCAAGATTCTTTCTGCCTAAAGCTTGTCTTGAGTTGGTAAGGCTATGTTGCTGACATCCTTGAAGATATCCCCACTGTGCTGATCCATGTCATTGACTGTTCCCTTATATCTGATCAGATCAGCTACATTGAACACTGGAGAGATGCCTAGATCTGCATGTAATTCCACCTTGTAGGCATTCTTCCCATATTTGGCTAATATCTTGCATGGTCCCACTCTTTTCATCTGAAATTTGGTTGATGTACCCTTCTGTAACCTAGATTTGTTGAGGTGGACCATCACATAGTCTCCTACTACAAATTGTAAATCTTTTCTTGACAAATCTACCTTATCCTTCAACTTTTGTGTAGCCTCGGTGACTATCTTCCTTACCTCCTCCTGAATCTCTTTCATGGTCTGAGTGAAGTCCTCTGCATGTCCACTCCTATGCTCCATAGCTCCAAGATCTTTGAGTTCACACACACCTCTTGGGTGCATCCCATACACTATTTCAAAAGGACTCTTCCCTGTAGTCCTGTTCCCACTGTCATTGTATGCATATTGAGCCTATGAGATAACCATGTCCCATGTCTGTCCATACTCTTTGGTTAGGAATCTGAGAAGGTTACCTAACACCCTATTAACCACCTCTGTTTTCCCATTAGACTGAGGATGGTAAGCTGATCCAAAAGATAGGTTGGTACCTAATCTGCTCCATAGAGTCTTCCAAAAATGACTCATAGACTTCACATCCCTGTCTGATACAATGCTCAAAGGCAATCCATGGATCCTTACAATTTCCTTGAAGAAAAGATGAGCAATGTAACTAGCATCATGTGTGGTCTTGCAAGGGATAAAGTGACTCATCTTGCTGAATCTATCTACCACCACATAGACACTATCAAACCCTATCTTGGTCTTAGGGAGTCCTACAACAAAATCCATGCTACACATTCCCATGGTCTTTTTGGAATGGGGAGAGGTTGATACAAACCTACATTACTAGCTCCCCCTTTGGATTTCATACAAACTACACACTAGTCCACATACCTTTTGACATCCCTTGGCAACTTGGGCCAATAGTAGAACCTTTGCACTAGTTCCATTGTCTTGTTGATACCAAAATGACCACTAAGACTACCATTGTGCTTTTCTTGTATAAGATTCTCTCTCATAGAACCTTTTGGCACACACAACTAATTTCCCTTGAATAACAATCCACTTTGTAATGTATACTCTGAGTATTGACTATGAAAATGATTCTCAAAGTTAGAAAATACCTTATATGCCTTTGAGAAGTCTTCATCTTCACCATAGAGATCCTTGAAACTCTGTATTCCAATGCTCTTTTGCTGTATCTCTTGCACTATCAGCAATATCTTGCTTAGTGCATTTTCCACCTTATTCAACTGTCCCTTCTTGTTCTTGATGGTGAAGGTCGAAGCTTGAAGATACTCCATCCACTTCAAATGTCTAGTGCTCAATTTTTCTTGAGTATTGATGTAGCTAAGTGCTTGATTATCAGTAAAAACCACAAACTCTTTGGGTACGAGATAATGCCTCCACTTCCTAAGTGACTAAACTAAAGCATACAGTTCTAGGTCATAGGTAGATTACTTTGTCTTAGCTTCATTGATATTTTCACTAAAGAATGCTATAGGCCTACCTTCTTGGCTTAGCACTCCTCCTACTGCAACTCCACTAGCATCACATTCCATAGTAAACAACTTGTCAAAACTAGGTAATAAGAGAATAGGTTGAGTTGCCACTTGTTGTTTTAGTTTTTCAAAACCTTTCTCAGCTTCTTGAGTCCACTTAAACTTAGTTTTTAAGCCTCCTTTGATTGTATCTAGGACTGGTCCACATATGCCACTAAATTTCCTTATGAATTTTCTATAAAATTGAGCCAATCCATGAAAACTTCTTACCTCTATCCCTGTGGTTGGTGTAGGCCAGTTTAGGATGGCTTCCACCTTGCTTGGGTCCATCTTCAATGACCCTTGGGATACTACAAACCCCAAATACACAAGCTCTTGTTTAAAGAACTCACATTTCTCTATATTGATGGCTAACTTCTCCTCTTGCAACCTTTTAAGAACCATCTCCACATGCTTTAGGTGTTCTTCTACTGTCTTGCTGAAGATGAGTATATCATCAAGATATACCACCACAAATATCCCTATAAAGTCTTTGAGCACTTCATTCATGAGCCTCATGAATATGCTAGGGGCATTAGAGAGGCCAAATGGCATAACTCTCCACTCATTCAACCCATCATTTGTCTTAAAAGATGTCTTCCACTCATCTCCATCCTTGATTCTGATCTGATGGTATCCGTTCTTGAGATCCAACTTGGTGAAGTACTGAGCTCCCCCAAGACAATCCATCAAGTCCTCAATTCTA
Organism: Sequoia sempervirens; assembly: GCA_007258455.2. Lineage (NCBI taxonomy): Eukaryota > Viridiplantae > Streptophyta > Pinopsida > Cupressales > Cupressaceae > Sequoia > Sequoia sempervirens. The sequence continues at coordinate 402,917,470 of VDFB02000017.1, read as the reverse complement.
GGAATAGGGAACCTATACCTAATTGTGATTCTATTTATAGCCCTAGAATCAGTACATAATCTCCACTTACCACATTTCTTAGTCGCTAAGACCACTGGTACTGCACATGGGCTAATGCTCTTCCTAATCAATCCTTGATCCAATAACTCCTGTACTTGTCTAGCTACCTCTAGGTTCTGATCTAGTGTAAGCTTGTAAGCTGCTTTGTTTGGAAATGAAGCCCCTAGTATGAAGTCAATCTGATGACTGATGGCTCTTTGTGGAGGTAAGGTTGTTGGTGTTCCATCACTCACTATGTCCTTATACTTCTCAAGCAACTTCTGGACTACTCTGGGTATGACTATTTTCTCAATCTTGTCCTCTTCCTTGGGTTCCACCATGACTACATATCCTTCACCTCCTTGATGTAGGTTGTTAATGAACTCTTTGCCACTACTTAATAAGACACTAGAGGTCTTTGACTATCCTTCTTCATCTGACAGTGACTGCAACTTAAATGTCTTTCCATCATTTTTGAATGAGATAGTATTGGCTCTTCCATCATAGATGGCACCTCTGTCATACTGCCATGGTCTTCCCAATAGAAGATGGCATGCATCCATGGGTAGTATATCACAAATCAACTTGTCTTTGTACCCTCCAATGGAGAACTCCACCATTATTTGTTCATTGACAAGAACACTATGTCCTTTGTTCAACCATGTCACCTTGTAGGGATTAGTGTGGGGTACCTTTTCCAACTTCAATTTCATCACTGCCTCCTCTAAGATTATGTTGTTAGTAGACCCTAAGTCCACTATAACCTTACACACCTTTCCAAGTATTTTGCACCTTACTCTAAATAAGGCTCTTCTCTATTTTTGGCTCTTCCTTGACCGGTTGTCTGATCAAAACTCTACTAAACATCATATTCTCCCCCACTTCCGATTCAATGTGACTAACCTCTGGTGATTTGACAATCATGTTGTCCTCTTGTGCATATGCCACTCTCTTCTCAGTATTTGATGAAGATGCTTTCTCCAGGCACCTATAGGCTGGATGACCCACTTGACCACAGTTATAAAATTTCATATTGGCAAAGTATGAACTACTTTTGCTTGTTCCTCTTCCTCTATTTGAACCTCCTTGAGGTCCTCTACCTCTGTTATATCCTCCTCTAGAATTTGTTTCACCTCCATGCTCTGTGAGTTTAGACTCTCCTTGGTTTCTTTGTTCAGTCCCTCTACCTTGGTATCCACCTCTATGTCCTCTTTGATCTCTTCCTTTACCTCTGCTCTTAGAAGTCTATTCTTGTTTCCTCTTACTCCTCTCTTCAATCTTTATAGCCAATTGATAGCATTGGTGCACTGTTTTGGGACTTAGAAGAGACATCTCCTCTTGAATGTTCCACTTCAAACCGTTAAGATACCTAGCCACCTTGAGACTTTCATCCTTTGTCACATTAGACCTTATACAAAGTTTTTTTAACTCCTCAGTATAAGTGTTCACATCTTGGTCTCTTTGCCTCAAGCTCTGTCTCTTCTTATGCAACTAAATCTCATAATCATCTGGCATGTATCCTTCCCTCACTTTGGCAACCATTCCCTTCCAAGTAGAGATAGGCTGCTTGCCTTCCTTTTCCCTCTCTGTCTGAATGAACTTACACCATGTCAAGGAAGAACCTCTTAATCTTGATTTGGCCACCTTCACCTTCTGTGCTTTAGTCACTCCATCACACTCGAAATGGTTTTCCATTCCCTCTATCCAATCTATGACTAGATCAGCTTCCATTTTTCCACTAAACAGTGGTATGCCTTCAAGTTCTTTTCCACTCAAAGCCTTTAATGCCTTCAAGAAAGGCTCTTCTTTCAAAATAGGGTCAGGTTTAGGGATCTTGTCATGCCTAAGTGAACTGCCAAGGTTTCGTCAATGTTCCACTAAGTTTTAGTGGTTTTAGAACTTTCCCTCTGGAACTCCCTTCATCTTTGGCTATTTAGGAAACATTCGTGGACCTCCGCCGGTCTGGTTTCCACATTTTTGACATTGGGGCAACCTTTCTCATGGATTTGGGATGTGTTTGAGGTGCCTAAGTGAACTATCAAAGTTTTGTCAACATTCCATTAAGTTTCGATGGTTTTGGAACTTTCCCTCTGGAACTCCCTTCCTCTTTGGTTGTTTTGGAAACATCCATGGACCCCCTTTGGTCCTGTTTCCATATTTTTGAATTTTGAGACAACTTTTTGGTGGATTTGGGATGTGTCTATGCTGCCTAAGTGAACTTTCAAGGTTTTGTCAATGTTCCATTAAGTTTTGGTGGTTTCAGAACTTTCCCTCCAGAACTCCCTTCATCTTTGGTTGTGATAGGGAGGGGGTTGGAGGAATCAATCACAAATTCCTATTCTAGGTCTTGCTTGCAAGACCTCCTTGGTGTTTTGCTTCACCTCCTTGACCTATCGGCCTCTTCACATGTTTAGGTACCCCTAGTTCTCCTAGCCAACCCTACTACCATCACCGTTCAACCAACCAAGTCAATCTTGGTGCAATGTCTCCAAATCTTCCTTAGCCCTTAATCTACCCTAAAGGCTAACCTAACCTCAACACTCAATTAGATCTTTGCAGGGGTGTAGAGGTGTCTCAAATAGCTTCATACCATCCTCCTAGGGTTCTTGAAGGTTCACCATACTCCACCTTCTCATCGTTTTCATCAAACCCTCATTTAGGGTTGAAAAAGGCTACTAGCCCTAGAGCCCCAATTAGGCCTCTTTCTCCGAGAAAATAGGCTTAATCTCAATTCTTTCTAAAGAACACCCCAATCTTTCCTTAGGGTTCCTGGTCTAGTTTTCCACCTCTCAAATATTTTTGAGGCCTTAGTCCTTCACTGTCCGTACAACGCCTCCACTTGAAGATGGGCAAAAACTAGGGTTTTTAGGCCTTTTTCTGGCTGCTTCCAAACTATCAAGTATTTCTCACACCAAATGGGTTGATGGAGCTTCCTCCTAACCGCCAGGTCTTGGAAAGACTCACATCTGCCTTCTCCAAAAGGAAATTTATCAAAACCTTATCACCCCTGCAAGTTATGTGCTCTGCACTCCTTATCTTTCCTAGCCGGACTCCTCTTGGCTCGCCTAGGGAAAGACTTTGCTAACAGCTCCTATAAACACACAAACCATAAAACCTACCATATGTAAACACATGGAGTCTAGTCACTATTCCCAAAGGGCCGTACAATTTGTACAGTGGGAAAGTGAGCTAAATCTCCATTTTCTCCAAGTTGCCTAGTTTAGACCAGCAACAGAGTGGAATCAAACTTATTTACAAATAGTGCTTGAAAAATGAACAAGGAATCTAATTAATAACACAAAAAGTTTGTATCCTAACAACACTACATCTTACGTTCAAAACAGTAACAAATTTAATCCATTAAAGCTTTATTTTGAAGCAAAAATTAGAAAATAACTCTCAAAACACTGTTTTCCTTCAGTTTCACAAAATTTCACCACAATGTCAATGCTTCTAACCCTGCTCTCAGGTCGAGGCACATCTTAAATAGGTTTCAAAATCAATTAAGATCCCTTGGTCGGACATGTAAATTATTAAAATGGTAAAGTTATAAAACCCACTGTGTTTTTCAACTTTTGCCAAATTTTAGAAAACTAAGTAAAAATGAGTTTTCTTTTAAACTCATTCTCCCTCTCCAATCCTTAACCTACTGGCCACTACTAAGCACAACCTACTTTCAAACCTCTAACTCTATCTAAATGGTCAACATGACCTTCATGATAACATTGCAAAAACCAAACTTCATTCTAGACTTCCTAATTGATTAGTGTTTCCTAGGTGCTCCTACACCAGGTTGTTTTGGAAGCATCCGTGGACCCCCACTGGTCTGGTTTCCACATTTTTGTCTTTGGGGTCAACTTTCTGGTGGATTTGGGATGTGTTTGAGGTGCCTAAATGAACTGCCAAAGTTTTGTCAACGTTTCGTTAAGTTTCGGTGCATTCAGAACTTTCCCTCTGAAACTCCCTTCCTATTGGGTTGTTTTGGAAATATTTGTGGACCCCCATCGACCTGATTTCCACATTTTTGACTTTGGGGATAACTTTTTGGTGGATTTGGGATGCTTTTGAGGTGCCTAAGTGAACTGCCAAGGTTTCGTTAGCGTTCCGTTAGGATTCAATGGTTTCAAAAATTTTCTTCTAGAACTCCCTTCCTCTTTTCCTGTTTTGGAAACATCCATGGACCCCCGCTAGTCCGATTTGCATATTTTTCCTTTGGGGATAAATTTTTGGTGGATTTGGGATGTGTTTAAGGTGCCTAAGTGAGCTTCCAAAGTTTCATCAATGTTACGTTAAGTTTCGGTGGTTTTGGAACTTTCCCTCCGGAACTCCCTCCCTCTTTGGCTATTTTGGAAACATTCGTGGACCCCCACTATACTGGTTTCCAAATTTTTGACTTTGGGGCCAACTTTTTGGTGGATTTGGGATGTGTTTGAGGTGCCTAAGTGAACTGCCAAACTTTCATCAATGTTCCATTAAATTTTGATGGTTTCAGAAGTTTCCCTCCGGAACTCCCTTCCTCTTTGTTTGTTTTGGAAACATCCATGGACCCCTGCTAGTTCTGTTTCAACATTTTTGACTTTGGGGATAACTTTTTGTGGATTTGGTATGTGTTTGAGGTGCCTAAGTGAACTACCAAAGTTTCGTCAATGTTTCGTTAAGTTTCGGTGGTTTTGGAACTTTGTCCCCCTTTAGCTATTTTGGAATATCCGTGGAGCCCCAGCGACCTAGCCTCCAGGACCCGGGCCCTCTGTGGCAATTTTCAGGACTTTGTCTCTCCATGGTCATTTTTGAACATTCGTAGAGCCCCATCAACCCGAGTTTCGAGACCCGGCCCCTCCGTGGTCGTTTCTGGGACTCTTTCCCTCGATGCTCATTTTGAGCTTCCAGAAGTTTTTCTGGGCACTCTTCCTTCCCCTTTTCCTCTGCGCTATAATTAAAAAATCTTGATTTTCCTAAGTTTTGTGAGGTATGGGAGCTTCCCTTCTGATTTGCTATCCCTTGTTCGCTACCCGCCCCCTTGGGCCCACATTAATGTTTATCATCCAAATGAGCTCCAAATATGAATATTATGAATTTTTGATTATGCATGGACGTATCTAACAAGGATTTTGCAAGATTTGACTAATGTTTTCCTTGATTTTTATATGAGAGCACTTACAACACTTCATGTATGCATGATTGAAGGAGCCTACTGCAGGTCTGTTAGGAGACCGGTCGAGAAAGCTGAAGGAAAGTGCATCCCTCCTATCACCATTCATTTCATGTTCACCTCTCCCTCTCACACCCAACAACAAGGTCAACATTAGAAGGAATGTGCCAAGGAAGTCAATGACAAAAATGCAAGGGGTGGTCTTGAAGAGAGCATAAGGGAGTTGTCTACTCGACTGAGGGCAACCAATCCATTGATTCCAATCATCAATGGGCTCATTTGATCCAAGGAAGATCACCGCAAACACATCAAGTAAGAAGACAACTTTCAAGCAGTTTTAGCTACAATAAAAGATAAATTAGCTAAATGACAAAACTGCTACAACACCTACACACTAGATGACAAAATAGAGAAAATACAAGGAATGTATTTTCAATTGTTGAATATTGTGGGGTAGGTGAAACCCTAATGTAAATAAAATCTAGGCCACACAATGTAAACAGTAGTCCTCTAATCTAGAAGAGGAGTCATTGGAAGTTGATGAATCAACAAAGTTTGCAATAGTGCATGTTGGAACAGCCAACGAAGATGCTGAAGAATAGGAAGGAGAAAACGTTGACAACATTGGAGTAGCAAAAAATGACGAGGAAGGTATAATCTAAATATGATTAAAAGACATCTCCTTTGTCAATGACAGCAATCAAGAATCTGAAAATGAAAGTTTGGAGTGGGAACAACCACTCGCCATGACTTTCTACCATCAAGCTTCTTTTTCAAGTGATGATGAGGACCTAGTAGCAGAAAGATATGACTAGATCGTTTCCATATTGCCAAAGGATTAGTCATAGCTGAAATACCAAGTGGATTTGGTGGTGCTACTATTTCAAAACTAGTGCAGACTTCATGATTCATCACACTCAGAGTTCACATGTGAATTGTGCCAAGAAGCCATCAAACAAGTCAAAAAATAAGAAAGGCAGCCAAGTGCCCGACCTCCTCTACTTACTGCCTAGATCGAGGTAGAAGACCAAGAGCCTAAACCGAGTGATGGCTCAGCTAAAGGTAGGCCTCAAGAGGATGTTGGGGCAGCAATAAAAGAAGGACAACAATAAAGTATCAAACTTCGGAGTGATGAAATAGATCAAGTGGGAATGTTGTCCGCTAGTCATCAAGAAGTTCTTTGTCTTGAAGAGCAGTTGTGTACCATGGACAATGGGCTTTTTGGCGAGTCTTTGGAGGGAGGTTGTGTAGTGAATTTTGGTCTACTTGATGAGGTGCCATTGATTGATGACTTCTTTCCATTGGGAGCTACACTACAGAGGTATGCTCATGTCAAGGAAGAGGACATCCCAGAAGATAGTAGCGATGAATCCATACTCCTTGAGCCCCCGAACAGTGATGCACTAGAGTTTCCAGATTGGTAGAGGAGCTCCTTCTCCATTTACAACGATAGTGAGCATGAGGAAAAAAGTGAACATCATAATGAGATGCATGAACAACAAAGGGAAGAAGACAAAGGTGGGGGTGTTTTGATGGCTTCCAACAAGTATGGAAAAATTGACCAACTACAAAATGCAACTGGGAGCCCTTCTGCCATGATCGTTATTGATCCTCCTTCACATTCAGGGAGTTGCAATAGGACCAACTTGTCCATGTAATTATCCCATGACATTGAACATCATAAAAAAGAGGTTGATACTTGGGGAAGGAGACGATCCAACATACTATCATTTGAGGATAGCAACCATGTGGATCCCAAGTTTGCAGATGATCAATGTAGAGAAGTATATCTTTTTGAAGAACTGCAAACCAGGGTTGTGGATCCCACATGAAGATTAGAATGGGTGTTTGCTACTTCATTCTCCCAGTATTATACAAGCTTAATGTCTGAAGCATTGCACCCTCCACCACACCTACCCAAGGCTGCCAATGCACCTATCGACAACGTTGTGCTTGCTCTCGATTGTCCAATGCTGCCACCTCCGTGTGATGACATCCAAGTTCTATCCTTCCTTTCCCCTATTATTTCACATAACTATACTTATATTTTTTATTATGGGAATGAGGGAAAATGAACATGTTTATGGATTAACCATGGGTTCAGTGAGCCTCCTCAATTGCTTATTTTTCGTGATGATGTGATTGAACTTGAGTGCTGCAATGTTGAACTTCCTTTTTCTGAATATAAAGATAAGTTTGCATGGTTAATAACTATAACAATCGCCCGTTTTCTTGTGCATGCACTACCAAATTCAATGAAAGTTAATGTCAGCTCACCCTGCCTGAACATAGTACTTTGTAAATATCTTGGTACATAGCCCCTTTCGAGTAGTATAGGTTTCCTATAAATACTCCACTTTCCCACTTTCCTTAGGTTAGTTGGTGTGATGTAGGTTGTTTGCTTTTTTTTTCTTTCACTTTGCTGCTGCTTTGCTTGGGGTCCATCTACTTTTAGCTGGGCACATCTGTGTGCACAACAACCAACTTATCACTTGTGATTGTTCTATGTATGTCTTTGTCAAACTCTAATAAAGTCTTTAGAGTTGATGGTGAAGGTCTTCTGGTTGTGTCAAGTGATCTTGGTGTTTGATTCAAAGAGGATAATTTTTTGGTTTAGTCTGACTCTGACATATTCTGAAATCTTACAGCTCTTACACATCTTAAGAATCTAACGATCACTGGAGGGCCTTTTGTGAAGTCTAGTTAATTGAAAAATCTAAATTTCTGCTCTAGCGCCACTGTGATTCTCAACCCTAAGCGTGAGCTTCAATCCTTGCGGGTTGAAATAAAAGAGTTGAAAAGAGAAAAGAAAGAAAAAAACATTGAAAATTAAAAGAAAGAGAAAATTCAACTTTTCAAGGGTATCTGAGCAACTCTACCATGTCTCTAGACTCCTGGCTGGCAGTAGAGCAATATTCAGGAGAATCACAACAACAACCTTGTTGGGGCTATGGACGCTTGACTAGTAGTGAGGCAATGTCCCGAATGCTTTTTGAGTTAGAATAAACTACGTAGCTTAACTTGACAAAGCTTGGGTTCTTGTAGCAACTGAAGGATGGGAATTAATGCAATTGTACACACTAGGATTTTTAGCATACTGAAGGTTGGGTTGGCTAGTGGTTTTGATCCTTTGATTTGGCGTCTAGTTTGTTTTCCCTAGTGTGAACGTCAAAACCAGAGATTCTGGGTTCATGATTCCAGTTTGTCATCAAAATGCTATAGAGCATTTCCCCGGCGAGTCGCCATTTGTTGTGATTGTTTTGTACACATGCCCCACCATAGGCAGGGACCCCTTTTTTTCCACTCCCGACAGGTTGCTTTGCTCCTGTCTTTTTTTATGTGCCCCATTTTCCAAGCCCAAATTGGTCATAAGCCTTTAAATGATCAACTCCCCCTGACCAAATTCACCTACTTGGGGTATTCAAATCCACGGAGAAACAAAGTCCCCCGTTTTGTTTCTGCCTTTTGTCTTGTTCCTGCTAACTTGGTCCCTGATCGCTTGATTCACTTTTTTTTTTTTTTTTGACTTTGGGGACAAATTTTTGGTGGATTTGGGATGTGTTTGTGGTGCCAAAGTGAACTGCCAAGGTTTTTTCAACGTTCTGTTAAGTTTTAGCGGTTTCAAAAATTTCCCTCCGGAACTCCATTCCTCTTTGGCTGTTTTGGAAACATCTGTGGACCTTCGCTAGTCTGGTTTCCACATTTTTTACTTTGGGGCTAACTTTCTGGTGGATTTGGGATGTGTTTGAGGTACCTAAGTGAACTTCCAATTTTTTGTCAACATTCGGTTAAGTTTCAATGGTTTAAGAACTTTCCCTCTCGAACTCTCTTCCTCTTTGGCTATTTTGGAAACATCCATGGACCCCCACCAGTCCAATTTCCATATTTTTGACTTTGGGGACAACTTTTTGGTGGATTTGGAATGTGTTTGTGGTGCCTTAGTGAACTGCCAAGGTTTCATCAATGTTTCGTTAAGTTTCAGTGGTTTTGGAACTTTCCCTCTAGAACTCCCTTCCTTTTTGGCTATTTTGGAAAAATCTGTGGACCCCTGCCAGTCCGGTTTCCACTTTTTTGACTTTGGGACCAACTTTCTAGTGGATTTGGGATGTGTTTGAGGTGCCTAAGTGAGCCGCCAAAGTTTCGTCAATGTTCCATTAAGTTTCGGTGGTTTCAGAACTTTCCCTCTGAAACTACCTTTCTCTTTGGCTGTTTTGGAAACATTCATCGACCCCCGTCGGTCCGATTTCCACATTTTGACTTTGGGGATAACTTTTTGGTGGATTTGGGATTTTTTTGAGGTTCCTAATTGAACTGTCAATGTTTCATCAATGTTTCATTAAGTTTCAGTGGTTTCAGAACTTTCCCTCTAGAATTCCTTTCCTATTTGGCTATGTTGGAAACATTTGTGGACCTCGGCTGGTCCAGTTTCTACATTTTTGACTTTGGGGATAACTTTTTGGTGGCTTTGGGATGTGTTTGAGGTGCCTAAGTGAGCTACCAAAGTTTTGTCAGCGTTTCGTTAAGTTTCGGTGATTTTGAAACTTTCCCTTAGGAACTCCCTCCCTCTTTGGTTGTTTTGGAAACATCTGTGGACCCCTGCAAGTCTGGTTTCCACATTTTTGACTTTGGGGCCAACTTTCTGGTGGATTTTGGATGTGTTTGAGGTGCCTAAGTGAAATTCCAAACTTTCATCAATGTTCTGTTAAGTTTCGGTGGTTTCAAAACTTTTCCTCTGAAACTCCCTTCCTCTTTGACTATTTTGGAAACATCTGTGGACCCCTGCCGGTCCGGTTTCCATATTTTTTACTTTGGCGATAACTTTTTGGTGGATCTAGGATGTGTTTGAAGTTCCTAAGTGAACTGCTATAGTTTCATCAACATTCCATTAATTTTAGTGGTTTTGGACCTTTCCCTCCAGAACTCCCTTCCTCTTTGGCTATTTTTGAAACATCTGTGGACCCCCGCCGGTTTGGTTTCCACACTTTTTACTTTGGGGATAACTTTTTGGTGGATATGGGCTTTGTTTGAGGTGCCTAAGTGAACTACCAAAGTTTCATCAATGTTATTTTAAGTTTTGGTGGTTTCAGAACTTCATGCCCCTTTAGTTGTTTTCGAACATCCGTGGAGCCTCGTCGACACAACCTCCTGGACCCAACCCCTCTGTGGCCGTTTTAGAACATCTGTGGAGCCCCAATGACCCTCACTTCGAGACCCAGCCCCTCCATGGTCGTTTCTGGGACTCCGTCTCTCCGTGGCCATTTTGAACTTCCACTTTTTCAAATGGGTCCAATCTTGAGGAAGTTCTTCTGGGCACTCTTCCTTCCCCTTTTCCCGTGCGCTATAATTGAAAAATCCTAGTTTTTACTAAGTTTTTTTAGGTGTGGGAACTTCCCTTCCAGTTTTCTATCCCTTGTTCGCTACCTACCCCCTTGGGCCCGCATTAATGTTTATGGTCCAAATGAGCTCCAAATATGAATATCATTATCTTTTGATGATGCATGGATAGATCTAACAAGGATTTTGCAAGATTTGACTAATGTTTTCCTTGATTTTTGTATGAGAGAACTTACGACACTTCATGTATGTAGGATTCAATGAGGCTACTGCAGGTCTGTCAGGAGACCCATCAAGAATGCTAAACAAGGAAAGTGCATCACTCCTATCACCATTCGTTTCATGTTCACCTTTCCCCCTCACACCCACCAATAGGGTCAACATTAGAAGGACTATGCCAGGGAAGTCAATGACAAAAATGCAAGCAGGTGGTCTTGAAGAGAGCATAAGGGAGTTTTCCACTCAAATCAAGGGTAACCAATCCATTGATGCCAATTGCCAACGGGCTCGTTTGATCTAAGGAAGAACACTACAAACACATCAAGTAAGAAGACAACTTTTATGCAGTTTCAGCTACAATAAAAGGGCAATCAACTAAATGACGAAATTGCTACAACACCTGGGCACTAGATGAAAAATAGAGAAAAAACAAGGAATGTATTTTTAATTATTGAATATTGTGGGGTAGGTGAGACCCTAATGTAAATCAAATCTGGGCCACACAATGTAATTTAATCCTAGCCATTCATTTGGGCTTTAGAAAACTATAAATAGGGGCTTGCCCCTCATTTGTAAAGGGTTGGAGAACTGATGTAAAGACATTTTGCAGCAATAGAAAGCAGTATTGCATGATTTATGGGTGTTCCTTTTGAGTTTGCTCTTTCTGTATGCATGGTTCAACTTCCATAGTAGTTTTAGTTGTAGATTCTTGAATGGAGGTGATAATCGAAATTTTTGTTATGGTATTTGATGAACTTTCAGCCCATACTTTTAGCACTTGTTGATGACAAACTACTGTGTAAAGTTAGCCTTGGCTTCTTGATTTCAATGCTACAACTTAGTTCAATCCCATGTGCATGATGTGCATATGCAATTTGAAAATATGGAGTCCTTAAAAGATTGCACTAGTTTTGTGTAACTATAGGTTCGTCTAGGCCAAGAAAAACCCAGTTTAGGGAGTTTGTCTACTGTAGCAGCCTCCATGATCACTGCTCATTCATAGTTTCAGGTCTAGGAATCTTCTCTCTTCCCTGCCATTTTTTCTTTTTTTTTAATGAGTGACCTATGATAAGGTTCATTGCACATTGTAAAGCTAAATCCAATGATAAAAATGGAGTTCAAGAATGTTGTTTGAACCTACAAAAAATGCACAAAAAATTCCCCATCTTGGGAACTCCATTTCAAGAGCTAGCTTCCCATGCTTTGTAACTCATCTATAAGTCCACCTTGTGATTCTAGCAAATCACATCAAACAACTAAGATATTCCAAGCACTGTCAAGACCTAACATTAGAGACCTTGGGATAGTGTTCTACAATATAATTGTGGAAGATTGTCCTTCAAGAGAGGTGATGCATCTATGCATTTCCCATGTTGAGAAGTGCATAAAAAACACATCAACACCAACTTTATCAAATATGATGATGATGATGATGGTGATGATTTTCTTATCGACAATTGGTATTTTAAAAGGGATACTTAACTTATATTTGATAACACACATAGGCATGATGCATCAAGGTATAAAGAATCAGGATGAAGTTGCACCTAATGTGATGGAATTTGACTCAACAAATAGATAGGAATATTTTTTTAACACCTGACATATGAAAAACTTGCTAGGATGCACTTCCAGAGTTTCAAACATTTTGAACCAAAACACAAAAAGGTATAACCTATCAATGCAATGGTCAACAAGTTGTCCAAAACACCTTCCATACACACCTAACAAAGCAAGTATTCACCAAGTTATATTACAAGAACATCCAACAAACACAACAAACAAAAGATAATTATCAATGCCACATTCCTTTCTCTCTAGATTTTTTTGATTAGACATCATCGAGAGGTCATTGGAATGAGTGCAATAAGATAAATCAAAAGAAAGGATAAAGTACACAAACAAGCCAATGTTCTCCATACCTCCAACCAAAGGGATGTTTTTTGTTTAGGATAAGAATTGAAGCGATTGCAAATAGATAATGCCCACTGTAGGAAGGATACATCCTAGGACATGTTAGTGGGTGGTGGCACATCATTTTTTTTATCCAAAGTATTCTCTCCAATAAATAATTCCCATTGTAGGAAGGATACATCCTAGGACATGATGTTACCAAATGATTGATTTGGGACCGATTGGATGATAGCCTATTGACATAAATAGTTGACCAACTTGTTTACGTACTAACCTAAACTTGAGACATTGACGCTTTGAGTTTTCACTTTTGAACTGCCATTCTTGTTTCTAACAGTTTCACTAAAGATTGAGGATGACGATTGTTTATTATGAGTGATGCTTATTGCGGGTGAAAGTGAGATGAGATAGGTGGATTTTTTTGGTTTTTTGAATGTTTTTGGTGTTTTATGAGATTTTAGGAATGTTTTTTGATTTTATGTTTTTTGAATGTTTTTTGTGTTTTTGTGCCTTGGGGGCTCATCAAAGATTATCCTTTCCTATGTTTAATCTAAGAGATGACATAGTTTGGATAGAATGTTTTTGACATTTTTCGGTTTTCGACTTGTTTTTGATGTTTTTTCGCAATTTTGATGATTTGGATATGGATAATTGTGATGATATCAGTTCTCTATTTGGGATTTTGTCAAACCAAGCTAAGGTTGATTGATCAGATTGATGGTTTGATGATGATAACATTGTTGAGGATACACAACAATTCAAGGATAGTGTTTAAGCAACACAAGGATTAGGATGGATATCCCAAGATGATGAGGGATTGATTGCAGTCGATTGATCAAGATTGATGATGATAACATTGTTGAGGATTCACAACAATGCAAGGATAGTGTTAAGCAACATGAGGACTGGGAAGGATATCTCAAGATGATGATGGATTGATTGGATTTGATTGATCGGGATTTTGAAGCTTGGTTTTGGAACAAAATTGTTTGAATGATTTAATGCAATTTTTTAAGTGAAAATTAGATGCAAATTATATTGATTGTTTGGATTGTTGTTCAATGAAAGATAAAGCTTGATAAGGAACCTCTTCTCATCAAAATGTGCCATGGGATATTGATTTGGATTTTGGCTCACAACTGCTTTAACCAATTTTATTTTATGTTTACCAATGTTTGGATCACCACATAAGTTGGAGGATATAGATCAATATTTATTCCCGAAGCGAGATGTAAATATCTGCCCCCAGTGTCTAGAAATGTATGGAATGCCATGGGTGGATGCATGGATAGGTGTATGGATAGATGGATATCGTAAGTACACAAAGGATGCTAAGGATTATTTTGAGATAAGATAAGGTGTTTGAATGGAGGAATGCTTCATTTGGATAATGTTTCATGGCTCAAATAATGTTGGATAGGATAGGACCAATGAAAATGACCCATCTCAAGATGTTTACCATAAGCAAGCATAAAGTGTGCACAAAACTTTGTCAAGATCAAGATAATGTAGGAAGATGGATGTAGATAGATGAAATGGATTGGATAAATGCTTAATGGATGAATGGATTTATTATGGATAAGATGGATGGAATGTTGGATTTATTATGAATGAGATGAGATGCTTCCACCTGAACCAATGCACACAGATGCTCGATTCTAGATATGATGCATGTTTTCTAGATTTTCATCTTGGTACATGTCCAAAGTGCCACTGTAGTGGTTTTCCTTAGAGGATGATTTTTTTTCTCTTTAGTTTTTTCAATCCTCTTTCTAATTTTTTTGGATTGATTGTATTTTTTCACTTTTTTGTATTTTTTTGTGAAAGATTCAAAGTTCATGTTGAACCCCCTGGTGGTGTCGATGTAGATTCTTTTTTCATAATGTGTCATTGATATCCTACTTGAATAATTTTCTTTGCCAAGATACGTGCACTTGAAAGAAACTTTTGAGATTCTTGATCTACTTTGTTGATACCAGAGTTAACGTTGTCTTTGTGCTCACATCACAATAGGATTCCTTTTGAATCCTTATGACAAAGGGTTGCTGCTAATAAATGGTCAATTTGAGAATTGGATAGCATGCATGGAGGTGTGGATGGAGTGTGTTTAGGAATAAATGATGGATTTGTTGATAGTTTGGAACCTTTGATTCTCTAAAAATTGGAAGATGAGCAATGATGGGTGGATATGGAAATGTGCATGAAATTAGGACTAACTGCTTGATACACTTTGTATGTCACTTGAGAAGCATTATTTTTCCTTTGTGGACATCTTTGATTGATACTTTTCCCTTTTTTAATTTTCCCCATAGTTTCTTTGACTAATGGAGTTTGATAAGGATAGTATTTCTTTGTATTTTTTGGTATCCATATGTATATGAATTTTCCATTATGCTCCTTATCCTCTTTTTCTTTGATAATGTTCTTTGTGATTTGATTCAAATATTTCTTTTGATGTTGGTCCCAATTCGTGGATGGGGTGATGGGTGGATGAAGATTCATGACATGGCTGGTTGTAGTATTGGCATCAATTTCATCGTAAGGATTCTTCATGCTCCCTATGAGTAAAGGAATCCTATTTTGAATCTACACGTCCATCCACAAAAAAAATCTCATGGGTAGATAGAGGAGTAAGTGTTATGTATATATGATCATCTTGTATAGATAGGATAGTATCCATTAGATCATTGTAGTATCTTCAAGATACGAATTCTTGAGCAGATTGATTAATTTTGTGATTGCTTTTGACATGCTTTGGATCAAGTTCTCAACATGGGTCAATTTCAAAGGATGGATTGCTTGCAAAGGGTTCTTGGACATCATCAAATTAGTCATGGTAAGTGGTTTAATATCCTCTTGATCTTTGAGTGGACTTGGATCAAGTGTCGAGTTGAGGATTCCTTTAATATCTATAACCATGAGGTCAAAGGATGTGAATATGTCTTGGAAAGGACCATTGATCGACTTTGGTGGAAGATATTGATCATGCTTTGGGATAAATTCTTGAGATATGTCCTCTAACTCATAAGGCGATCTAGAGACATTTTCAATATGATAATTAGTTGATGGATCATAGATTATTTCAATGGGATCAAATAATTTTAACACTCCTTGAAATAGATCACTAAAATGTGGCTCTTGATGTATGGTGAGTTAATCATCGGATGGGGTAGAAACATCTTCAATGTGCTCATTAATGGAGATATCTTGAACATTTTTTTCAACAATTGTGATGGAGAGATTATCAATGTCTCCAACCATAGGGTCAAGTGATGTTGACATTTTCTTGAATTGGCTCATTGTTGGGTATTGTTGGTGGATTTTGATCATGATTGAAAAATGACTCTTGATATATGTTGGTTTGATCTTTAGATGAGGTAGAAACATCTTCAAGGTGCTCATTGATGGATAGATCTTGATCATTGTTTTCAACAATTGTGGTGGGGAGAATGTCAATGCTATTACTAGTGGTTGAATCTTCACCATTGTCCCCAATAGTTATTATTTTTTTATCAATAAGGTCTTGGATAATATTTTTGAGTCAAATACAATCTGATGTTGTGTATCCCTTGATTTTGTGAAAATCACAAAGGTGATTTTCATTGTACCATGGCAGTTTCACTAAGGTTATTTGATACTTCTCATAAATGGGTATTTTAATGAGATTTTCCTCCACCAATTCTTGCATGACTGATTTGATTGGCTTCCCAAGTGGTGTGTATTTTCATTTATTTCCTTGTGAGACTTGCACTTTAAATTGACCTTGTGGTGATTGATTTTGGAGATGTAGTGGTTGATCTTTGAGATGTGGTGATTGATCTTCGAGATGGGGTGATTGGGTGTTGTTGTTGATGTTGTTGATCTTGATATCCAACCTCTTGACATTGGAGATATTGTTCTTCATGTGGTTGTGGAAACAACTCAATGCTTTGATGACATGGATTAACCAATGGAAGAGTGTATTGATTTTGGGTTGGAGATGTCTCTTGGCGCAATGAGTCAATTATTTTGGCAAGTAAAGCAATTTGATCTCACAAATTTTGATCTTGATTTTGATCTTGACACCCTTGATATATTTGATTTGGTTTTTGTTCAAGCAAATTTGGAATGTACACTTGTGGTGTTTGCATGGGATCATGGATAAATTGATTTTGGACAATGTTCTGACTTGGGTTGATGGTTAGATTTGGCATGATAGGTTGAAATTGAACATTGTTGTGTTTGAAAATCACATTTCCTTGATTTTGCATGGTGTTACCTTGACTTGGATCGATACATGGATTCATTAATATCTTCTTTGGACTTTAAACAACATTTGTGTGATTCACAAGCATATCTATCCCAAAGTTTACCAAGTGTGGATTTGAAATGTTCACGTTTGAAAAATTTGTACTTGGTATATTCACGTTTGGCATATATGGATTTGGTGGGATGATGTTTTGTTCAAGACTCATGCATTGATTATTTGGTTGATAGATTTGTAGGTTTGGACTTGGATTTAAATCTACCATCGGGAAAGGCGTTCCAAAATTTAGATTGGGAAAACTCACATTTGTTATACCATTGACATTTGTAGGAGATAATGATTCCATGTATGGATTGCATAAATGTGATTTTTGATAATCAATTGGCATTGTAAGGATTTGACAGTTTGGTTGATTTGGATTACTCATGATGTATGGGTCAATTTTATATTCCATGTTCTTCTTGTGTTTTGACCTTGTTGCAAAAGTGATCTCTGAGGTGTTTAGGACCAATGATGAGATGAAGTATGAAAGGGGTGAATGATATGGCTGTTGAACATTTAGGAACTTTGGATCAATTCTAGACTTTTAGGATTTGATTTTGATTGGTTTGATTTGGATAATAAACTTGTAAATCCTAAGATGTTAGATTTGATCTTTAGGATGATTTTTTTTAAAGAAGTGATAATTTAACCAAGTGTGTGAGGAATGATTCATCCAAACACACCTAACTAGAAAAATGACTTTGATTTGGTTTAAGGATGTATCCAAGTCTAGAATATTGATGTTTTCGAAACTCTAAAGTTGTTTTCAGGAATGGGATGATAAATGTTTAGGATGAATGAAGTGTTTGATTTGATCCTAAATGAACCTAAGAAGGACTATTTACTAGAACAAGATATTGAAGAACATGCTTTTCTCTAGGAGTAGTTCAAACCAAAACACCAATGTTTGCATGAAAACCATATGACCAAAAGATTCCAAGCACATGTGTGGGGTCCAATTGTTTCTTAACTTTTCTTAATGAGTTCTTTTTACCACAAACACACTCTTGATTAGCTTTTGAAACTAGATGTCTGGTGTCCTAATTCTCTTTCATCCCACAAAGTCCATTATGTGGAAATCAAGGAAAAAGTTTCCTAATGTTGACCTTAGTAGGAGAAAATTGAGATGGAATCCAAATGATTAGAAGCCTCTAAGGATGAGAATCCTAAGGGCAAGCAATAGCACGTGAATTTGTTCAAGGATATTTGCTTCTCCTAAAGTGTTTGAAATTTGATGCCTATGTTGAATTTTTGTTTTTCCAATGTTTTAGATCAAGTAAAGTGTTTTGTTTCCAAGATATGCACAATCCTATGGATATGAAAGACAATATTTGTTGAGTTCCCACTTGGATAAATCTAGCTACACCTACTCTTAGCGGATGTTTAGATGCTTGACCACACATTCCCCCCCTTATAGTGCACTCTCTTCTTAGGTCATCCAAGCATCGGTACCGATGAAACTCCCATGGCATACTTCTCATCTCTAGTAAGAGATGTAAAAAAATGGGATTCTTCAAAACAACCATTCTTGCACCAACAAATAGATAAGGATTTTGGCCTTTCTAAACAAGGGTTTTCATGCAGGCATTTCATTCGTGGGGGATGATCCATGTGGCGAGAGACCATTTCTTCCCTTCTCGTCAAAATAAACCTCATGATACTTTCCTTTCTTCAAGTACCCACACTTATATCCTAAGTGGAGATCACTTGGCTTTAGCGTGTTCCCAGTTGGGTTGTTCCCTTGGGTGATTACTTTTTCCCACAAGGTAGGACCTCTAAGATAAACAAAAGCAAGAAAACATATTTGTAACTCAATCAATATTTGTTGCGAACCAAAGAGAGAATAAACACAGTATGATCCACTCACACTCGCAAGATTTGTTCAATTTTAAAGTCTAAATTGAAATGTGTGGGTAATTTCTTACACAACTTAATATCACCAAAAGCCTTTTGATTCTCAAAATTGTCATGAGGTGTGAGAGAAGCACATATTTCTTTTTTATGATATTATTTTGGGGAAGTGATTACAAAAACAAAGATGCACATGTTCATTTTAAATCCTCAAAGCAATGATTTGATTATTTTTAAAGCACCAAAATGAAAGATGAAATTTGTTTGTTCAATTGTTAACCTTAAACAAAATCTAGTAAGTTTTCCTAAAGTTGTTTTTTAATCCTTTTGTAGCAAAAAATGAAATCTTTTGTAATGTTTTTTTTAGACCCCAAAAACAAGTGAGTTGGCTTAAAATAAAAAAACAAAAGAAGAAAATGGAAGCCCTCAAGCATTCAAAAATGCTTTGTTGATTTGAAGTTTTAATGCCAAATTTTCTTTAACTCCAAGATTCTTAAAAGATCGCCTCTTATCTTTCAATGTTGTAAGTCCCTTGTGCAAACAAAATCCCCCTTCTCATTCCATCACAAATAAGAGTTATGTCAATGTCAAGAATAAAATAAAAGTTAGCACTTGGTATTTAAATAAAATCAGATAACAAGGCTGTAATTATGATCAAACCTAACACCAAAGCACTTGTATTAGTTATTCAACATGTGCAACAAAATTGAAGTAAATAGCATTAGAAATCCGTTTTGAGATTTGAGCACTCGAAAAAAAAAAAGAATAATGACATTTACTTCCCTTGCTCGAGATGACCCGCACACTACAAAGAGCTTAAAAACAACCAAATCATATTTATGAGAAATCCTGAGACTTCTATTTTAAAACAAATGGATTTTCAAATCTTTTCCACATGAATATTTATGAGCCAGTTTCAATAGATCTTTACAAATCACCCACCAATAACAAATGCTCAAATATTTTAATAACAAAGATTAGATCCTATGCAACTCACCAGAGATTAGATATTTCAATGTGTGCCACTTAATGTCAATAAATGGTGCAACAACCAATTTAAAAAGAAGAGAAAACTTGTATCAAAAGAAATGTCTGTAGGTGAGATACATGCATAGACCTAGGATTGGTAAATGCACACTTTGTTGCCTCTTGAAATGGCCCACCGAGAATGTTTGAATTCTCTGAATTGAGTGAATGATACGTCTTTACTGCCTCAACTAACACTTTTTTCAAATCACTTTTTTTTTTTAAATGGTCACAAGAAACATATGTGTGTGATAAATGTGTGGGCCTAGGATTGGGAAATGCATGTTTTTCCTCCTCTGGAATATCCCACGGGGAATATTTTAATTTTTGAATTGTGTGTCTTGGTCAATAAATGAAGAAGAATGATTTTAAGTGCAACATCTAATTTAATGCAATGAAATGAAATCCCAAATGTGGTGTTCCACATATGCTCTATCAAAGATAGAAGTTATATATATTAAGGGAAAAAATGGTATGTACATATAATCTCTCAGGTGATAACTCAAAGCAAAGGATGACATTATTTTTGGGTTCCATATGCAACAGTGAGGGGTAACAATTTAAAAAAAATTAAAATGTTCCAGCAAATGCATTTGGCAGGTGTAAAACCAAATTTTGTGACCATTGACCAACATTGCCCCTTTTAAGTCAATGCAACTGGCAGATGATAAAGCCGATTGCTATTGTTCTTTGCCAAAGTGAAATGATTGAAAGACCTGCACAATAGACTAAGGTGTAAGGAACTTTCAATAAAATGCAATTAGTAGGGTATGTAATAGAATACTAAGAGAAAAGGCAGTAAACCTCTTTCAATAAAATCAAGCGAATGCAATTGACAGGTGTAAAGCCGATGAGTAAAATGGAAGAATAAAGAGGGCACACAAACTATTTGAAAAAATGCCTAAAAGAAATGTTATCTCATGGAACACAATAGATGCAAGATATGCACAAAATGGATTTATTTGGCTAGGCTTTAGAAATTTTGAAGCAAATGGAATGGCAGGTGTAACGCCGAATTTCACAACCTTTACCAGCGTCCTCACTACCTATGCCTCAACAAATTCAAATCTCTTTTTAGATAGATCTTTTTTCCTCTTTTGATGAATTCAACACACTTGAGCTCCTAAAGTATTTATCCATGCCTATGTTACTCACTTTAAAACAAGTTCAATGAGAACTACCTCTCAATATAACTGAAAAATGTCGCCATTGCAATAACTCTATTGTTGTTAGCAATATTTGTTGTCTAGACTGTTGCACTGAATCACTAAAGTCTTTTGCACTACTTATAAAGTTGCTTCACTACACTTTCGGATTTTTTGTGTTTTCAAAAAATCAATGGTCATTGCTTTCTCGGTGAAGGAATTAACCAATGAGTGTATGTTCTTGGTGCAATGCACATTAGTTGTATCTAAATCTATGCCTTTCACTGTGAAGGGACATTTCTTCAACTTCAATGACAAGATATTTAAAATGAGCCAGATCTGAATTACTAGGAAAATTTTAATTGGTTCACCAAATAATTCTATTGAAAGACTTTAGAAAATTTCAAGCAAAAGCCTTTAGCTGGCACATGAAGAAAAAAACAAACAAGTATTTTTAAAAACTTTCAAACAAATGCATTTGGAAGGTGGACCATTGTGCCCAAAGTTATTAAAAAAACTTTCAAAATAATTAGTAGGTGTAAAATCGAATTCCACAGTATATGACCCTGCAAAATATGGAAGCATAGACAAGGTAAGTGAACTATTTGGATTTTTCTTTTCTTCAACAATCAATAACCCAAATAGAGAAGTGCGACCAACATCACCTACAAAGGATTTATGATTTTCTTCATAGGCACACTAAAAAATTAGAAATGGCAGACTAGAAATAGTCCAAAAGATGCAATTGAGCATTTTATGAAAGGCTTTCTTTTAAGGTAAGAAAAACAAGAAATGGTGAAGAAAGCTAGGAATTGAGAAAGGTAGAGTGACGACAATGCCAAAATTTCACCTCAAGTAAATTTAAAAGAAAATTATTTCTATCTTAGCTAGTAGTTACAATATGACCAGTCTTAGTGTGAAATAAAAGCCATTCCAATTAAGATACAAAATCTAGAAACGCAAGCAGCATATTACATGGAGAGATTTTCAAACAACATAAGCCACACCCTCCTTCTAGCTCCATTTTACAGATGTCAAAATCTACAACATGCTTAAACTTTAACACACATTAGTATGGTTACTCATTTAAAATAAAGAAAACCTAACATCTCTATGAAATAATCCAACATACTTTAAAATGCAAACCAAACAAAAAAAGATGAAAGAAACCAATGCAAGCATGTTAAAAAAACATTTTTATACCTATCTCATAGTGGATTGGTTCTACTTTGATGTGGAAAGTATCCTTTTCCCAACACTTGATAAACTTGATAATGGATATGCCTTGAAGATCCTATGGATCATAATGAATTAGGTGCAAGATGAATGTGTATCAAGTTGTCTCTCCCAAATCAATAGAAGAATCCCCTATTTATAGAATAGAAGGATTGAAGAATGAAAGATAGGAGGAATGTGGGATAAAACACAAACAAATGACAAGATGCCACTTATCACACATGTCAATGGAGGTAGTTTGTGCACATTTTGGTCATTGTACATGATAAATGCTATTAGGTGGATTTTGAAATTTGAAAGTTGGTTTGTTGGAGGGAGAAGAAAGTGTCTTAAATGCCAAGTTGGAGACATGTAAGAGACACTGTAAGAGGAGTTAATGCCATGTTGGAAGATAAGACATGTGGGAGGGAAAATTCAAATTTGAAGAATATTCCATCTTGATGCCCTTTTGAATGAAAAAGGAAGATCTAATAAATCAATTAAATTGATTTATTTGCACAAGTTGCAAAATCTAGAGGATTGAAGTGATTAGGATTAGGATTAATCATGGTTTGATTAATTTAAGATGAAGATTAGCTAATTTTGACTTTTGACTTAGATACTTGGATTTATTTAAATCAAATGGGACGAAATTGATGCATTGGCCATTTAATTAAATACATTTGATTTAATTAAATGAAGAGACTTTAGGAGATAATTAAATAAAATTATTTATTTAATTAATGAGACAACCTTAGCATATTAATCAAATAAACTTGATTTATTAAATTTATGGGCGAGTATGATTTAATTAAATATGAGGAATGCATGGTGTCAATTTTGCATGTCTACACATGTATATATATCTCTATGTTTACATGGGTATTTTGCATAAATCATTAATTTATTGTTCATGTGTTTGGTTCTCTATTTATTGTTGCTTTTGATACCAGGTTGAAGGGGTTTAACACTGAGGCACTATGAAATGTGCAAGAAATTATATTGATTAAGTTGCATTTTTGACAGAGCCACTATGGTGTTGGTTTGATAGCACAATATTTATTATTCATGTCTTTTGTTTGGTGCTTATTGTTCCTGTTGATAGTAGGCTACAGGGTTTTATATTGATTAAGATGCATTGTGCAAATAGCAAGTGCGGTGTTGCTTTAGTAGTAGACCATTGTTAAAATCTTCATGTTCTGCTTCGTCCTATAGCATCTTGGGGGGAGTTAAGGCTGATGTGCGACATAATTTGTAAGTGGTTTTACATGGTAATTTTGCATCAATGACTAATTTATTGTACATGTGTATATATATATATCTATTTCTACATGTATATGAGTATTTGTATGCATGTTTACATGTATATATATGTATATATATACATGTAAACATATAAATACTCATATACATGTAGACATAGATATATATATACACATGTATAATATATCTGTGTATATCTTTACACGTATATATGTATGAATATGTAGACATTTATATATGTATGTATATATACATGTATATATATATACATGTATACATATATATATATGTATAAATATGTCTATATGTTTACATGTATATATATATATCTATATGTCTACATGGGTATTCCGCATAAATTATTAATTTATTATTCATGTGACTTGGCCTCTGCTAATTATTCCTTTTGATAGCAGGCTTGACAGTTTTAACATTGATCTACTGCAAAATGTGTGAGAAAGTATATTGATTAAATTACATTGTTGAAAGAGCCTTCTTATATATATATATATATATACACTTAATCGAGACTCAAAACTACATTAGTGTTATTGTAATACCTCTTTTAGAATTTCTCTATTTCTCTATAATATTTAGTGTGCGGTGATGCAGCTTGAATTTTTCCATAAAATTAAGAACATTTAACTACAGTTGCCCCTATAGCAATGGGTACCAAGCCAAAAATGCACAACAATAACTACAAACAATAAATAAGGGCCCCAAAAGTTACTCACCCCAACCATTTTTTTTCACAAAAGGAAAAGGATTTAATTACAATTTCCCTAAACCCATAGTAAATAGACCTCATTAAACCAAAGATATACATAGATAATCTAAACAGTATACCAACATCAAGAGAAACAAGATTTAACTACAAAAATCCAAAGTTGCATAGCCATAACTACAAAGAATAAACAAGGGCCACAAAAATCACTCAGCCCAACCATATCTCTTTGACAATAGGAAGAAATACATAAATTGTAAAATAACTATTAGTATAATACTAAACACCCAAATATTAGTAACCCTAACCATATTTTTCCCATGAAAGGGAGAACATTTAACTACAACTTCTCCACCCGCAAAGAGCAGTAGTCTCTTCCAAGTCTCAAAGATTTCTATAACTTGATAGATAGAAACTTATTAGAAGAACACATTAACAATAAATCAATCATGTATGAAAAACACCCATCCAAAAATTAGTATAAGGCAACAACCTCATTGAAAATTCGAGCTACATCACCTAACACTAAATATCATATACAAATAGAGAAATTGTAAAAAGGTCTATTAGGATAACAATAAACACCCACCAACGCAATTTTATCTCTAATATGTCAATAGTTTCATACATCCCTAATCCCTACACACATATAGCTACAATTCCTCCTATGATAATAGCTACAACACTAAAGATATACCCAGATAATTAATACAATAGACCAATAGCAACAAAAAGTAGATTTAACTACAATTGCTCCTATCCTAACAGGTATAAAGCCAAAGAAACATATAACAAGAAGACATTAACAATAAATTAATCATTTATGCAAAACACCCATGTATAATAGAGTATAACCCCACAAGCTTCATTGAAAATGAAAACCAAACCATGTGTATGACAACAAAGATGCACAGAGTATATATGTGTCTACATATCTATGAATAAACAAGGGCCACTAAAATTGTTCAACCCAACCATATATTTTTGACAATAGGAAGAATATTTAACTACAATTTCCCTAAAGCCACATTAAATACAACTCCTAAACCCAATACATAGTAATAATCTCTGAACTTTTAAAAGAGGTATTAAAATATCACTCAAAAACCAAAAATTAGTAGCCCTATCCATATTTTTTTCACAAAACAAAGAAGATTTAACTACAGTCTCTCCACCCCAAAAGACTAATAATCTCCTTGACGTCTTGAAAATGGGTATAACGCAAAAGATCTAGAAACATAAAACAAGAAGATGTTGATAATACATTAATCATCTATGCAAAGAACCCATGTAAAAATTAGTATAACCCCACAAGCTTCATTGAAAATTTGAGCTACATCACCACAAATATCTAGAAATTGTAAAAGACCTACTAGAATAATACTGGATAGCCACCAAAGTAATTTTCTCTCTAATATGTTAATGATTTCATACAACCCTAAACCCTACACACAAATAAATACAATTGTTCCCATGGTAATGGCTACAACACTAAAAATACACACAGACAACCAAAACAATAAACCAACGGTGTGGAAATAACTAAGCCCAATGATATTTTTTGATGGAAGAAAGAAAGAGAATGATAGTCTCTTTGAAATCTCCAAAATGGGTATACACATAGAAAACC
This sequence comes from Sequoia sempervirens, assembly GCA_007258455.2. Classification (NCBI taxonomy): domain Eukaryota; kingdom Viridiplantae; phylum Streptophyta; class Pinopsida; order Cupressales; family Cupressaceae; genus Sequoia; species Sequoia sempervirens. Next base: position 402,891,673 of record VDFB02000017.1, on the reverse strand, counting down.
AAAACAATAGACCAAGAGCGAACAAATAACGAACCCTAACAATATTTTTTGAAGAAATAAAGAATATTTTTGTGCAATTTCTCCATCCATAGAGACTGATAATCTCTTTCAAAACCCTAAAATGGGAATAACACAAAAGATACAAACATATAATAAGAAGATATCAATACTAAATGAATCATCTATGTAAACTACCCATGTAAAAGGATTTACAGATTCTGAAGCACAAGAGTTTTCAATCTGGCATAAAATGGTTTGCAAACAGCCTACTATCAAACTAGCAACAAAGTCGAAGGACATAATTTTTTACAATAGTCTACTATTAATCCACTGACAAAGCTAGAGGAGAGGATTTTTCCAATGGCCTCCTATGAAACCAATACCACAATGGTTGTTTCGACAATGCAACTTAATCAAAATTTCTCCTATCATGATGGTTGCAATATACAAGATACACACAGATAACAAAAACCATAAATGAACAGCGAACAAATTACTAACCCTAAGCATATTTTTATGAAAGAAAGAACATTTAACTACAATTCCTTCATTGATGCAGAACAATACTATCTTTCAAATCTCTACAATGGGTATAACGCCAAAGAGACAATCATTTGACAAGAAGACATAGACAATAAATTAACCATCCACGCAAACCACCCATGTAAAACAACTTACAAATTTTAGAGAACACCAAACGCTTTCTGAACAATCTAGAATCAAACAAGTGAGGGAGCCAAAGTGAACAATTTTTTCCACATTCATCTACCATGAAAACAACACCACAATTGTTGCTTACACAATACAACTTAATAAAAGTATACTTTCCCAGACTTCTACATTCAATATCACATTTACTTCATCTGATTCCATTGTACATCAACCACATAATGCATTAGCCATCGGGTGAGCAAGCACTTACCATTCACCTTCCACCTTTTGAGGAGACCACCACCATGGCTACCAACCTATGTATTTGCAAAGGTCCACATCGAACACTTACCATTCACCTTCCTCATAACAATGACAATATTCTCCACTACCACCAACCCACGTAATAACCAATTCCCACCTCACCACATAAAACTAAAAGGTGCCCTCCCCACTGGTCGACAGACCCCTGGCACTAGCAAATCCAACTCACAGCTGGGCTGACAAAAATCTTGGTGGAAACTTCAAACAAAATAGCCTATCGGCTATATATATATGGGAAAGTATACTCTGAAATGTGTGAGAAAATATATTGATTAAGTTGCATTGTCGAAAGATCCATTGTGGTGTTGGTTTGATAGCACACTATTGTAAAAATCATCGCCTTCACCTTTGTTTTATAGCAGATTTGAGGGTTTTAAAACTGTTGTGCTCCAGAATCTGTATATATATACATGCATACATACATACATACATACATATATATATATATATATGTATATATGTTTGTATGTATGTATGTATGTATGTATGTATGTATGTTTTCCTAATAGTTCTTTTACAATTTCCCTATTTGTTTATAATATTTAGTGCCAGATAATGTAGCTTGAATTTAGAATTGACAAGAAAATTGTTCACTATCATAGTTTACCTCTTCTATTCTCCATATTTTAAAGTTCTATAATGTAGGTTTTTGATCATTTGTCATTTTCCTGTGATTCTTAAGTGTTTTCCTAATAGTTGATGCAGAGTTAGAGGACCCAAAACCACTCAAGATGTCAACCTTCCTTTAAAAGGAATCTAGAAAGATTAAAATAACTTGAAAAACCATTTAAAATACAATCAAGTGGATATCAATCAGTCTCCAAAAAAATTCTGAGGATCTCATCAAATTTCACCTTTCAAGCAAGCTTTCCCTAGTAATAGTGGCAACCCAGTTTTATGAAATTTTCACAATTTTTTTTCCAAAAAACTTGACAAAATAAGAGATGATTAAGATACCCTTTTTCATGTTATATAACATACATGAAATCCAATATCAACTCTTTTGGACCAGATCAGAGATCCAACACACCTACCATGAAAAAGGCTAGTGGATTAGCCCACTTTTATAGAGAGAGTATGCTCTAAACTCCACCAAACACTCTAAAAACTTGGGGAAGAAATTGAAATTCCCAAAAGCCACTAAATCCACCATCATTTTCCAAAGATGACTCTTCTAATATAGCAAACTATAAAACCCTTAGTTTTAGGCCCTCAAAAGGAGGGTTTATTGTAAATCATACCTCCAAACCTCCTCATATTTTTATACCTATTAAAAAACTCTTAATTACACCTTCACATGCATAAAAATTAATTACATAGGTTATTCCATCCACAAAACTCATAAAACACCCTTTGGTTACTCACTTTCATAAGGAAAATCACTCAAACTCAACCTAGGGCAACACCCAAAACCCACATACACACTCCTTCAGACCTCCACAACATTTGAAACCATATAATACATCAAATTGGGTCATTCCACTGAGTTACAATGGCTATAGTAGATGGAATTCCCTAAAAACTCATTTTTATACTCTCAAACCACCAACTTGCACCAAAACAAAGTAATTTCAGAAAAATAGAGATATCTCATGCCTAACTTAATGGTTTTCAATCAAACCTAAATAATTTTATAGTATAATCAATTCCCTACCATTCCATTCCAACCTTCAAACAAAACCTGAAGCTATACGGACTGTTCCAACCCAACAAAATTCAGGAAATGTAAGGAAAACGTGTAATCTCAATGCAAAACTAAAGTTTTTCATTCAAAATCTTCAAATTTGTTTTTACAATGATGGAATCAACTACATATAGCTTCAATAACCTCCTTCAACACCTATAACCACCTAACCACCTTTTTAAAAGGCTATTAACCATCTACATTGCTAATTGTGCATCATTTACTAATGACAACTTTATATTTGCAACTTAGACTTCTAAATACTCAAACTAGATTAAATGGTTCATATGAACCTTATTAGATCATGAATTGTCTCATGGAACTCATTTAACACAAAATGACTCTTTCTACCACTAATTCCTAGACCCTCATATAGTGCATTTTGCAATTACATGGTTTAGGTGCTCCTACACTAATAGCTCTTTTACAATTTCCCTATTTATCTATAATATTTAGTACCAAATAATCTACCTTGAATCTTCAATTGACAAGCCAACTATTACATAGATTGCTTGTTTCAATTTGTTTCATGATATTCTTCTTTTTAGTATCCCATAACAAAGTGTTCATTATCATTAAAATGTATGATGTACCCTCAAGTCTATGGTGAAATATATGATAGCTAATCTCTAAAATGTTTATCTTCTATGAGATTTTTCATTACAAGATCTTTGATCTTCATTTGAGGATCAACATACAATATTGAAAATTTAATTTTTAGTTTGGTCTTCTATTGCAAGATTTTTAATTTCAATAAGGTATATTGTTTTATCATTTCTATAGAGGGTTTATTTGATGTTGTATTTTTCTTGTTGTAAATGCAAATTCTTAATGCTTAATTTATCTTAATTTCACATATAATTTGACCTAAAATATAAAATTTAACAACCATTATCCTATCATAATGAAAAATGGTCTCTATCAATCCTCTATTTAGTCATTTCTATGTCTTGTATTTATTTCAAGTGAGAATAAATCATCTTTATATTCCATCCTATGATCTTGTCCTAATTTAAACCTTTTTTTTATCTCTTGAGTTGAATATTTCTCCATATTTAAAAGTTTTATTTAATGTTGGTTTTCTATCATCTGTCATTTTCTTGTGGTTCTTAAGTATTTTCCTAATATTTATTTTCTAAATTTACCTATTTGTCTATAATATTTAGTGCCAAATAATATATGTCAAATTTAGAATTGACAAGTCGACTGTTACATAGATTGCTTGTCTTGTATCAATATGTTCAATGATATTTTTTTTCCCTCAACTATTTGAAGCTCCCTATAACAAACTATTCATTTTTCTAAGTATCCCATAACAAACTGTTCATTATCATAGTTTTCTATTTAATGTGTGTTTTCAATCATTTGTCATTTTCCTGTGCTTCTTAAGTATTTTTCAAACAGTTCTTTTACAATTTCCCTATTTGTCTATAATATTTAGTGCCAAATAATGTTGATCGAGTTTAAAATTGAAAATCCAACTATTACATAGATTGCTTGTCTTGTATCAATATGTTTCATGATATTCTTTTTCCCTCATCTCTTTGAAGCTCCCTGTAACAAGATGTTAATTGTCATAGTTTAGCTCTTGTAAATTCTAAAATTTTGTAGACTACTATAAACTGCAAACATGGCGTTGATATGTACCTTTGGGATACTTTCAATTTTTTTGGTCTATGTATTTTTTCTACCCCTCTTAAAGTTCTATTTAATGTGGGATTTCAATCAGCTCTCATTTACTTGTCATTCTTAAGTGTTTCTCTAACAACTCTTTTACAATTTCTCTATTTGTCTATAATATTTAGTACCAGATAATGTAGTTCGAATTTTGAATTGGCAAGCCAACTGTTACATAGATTGCTTGTCTTGTATCAATATGTTTCATGATATTGTTTTTCCCACTTCCCCATAATAAACTTTTCATTATTGTAGTTCACCTCTTCTATACTCCATGTTTATAAGATCTATTTAATGTGGGTTTCCAATCATCTGTCATTTTCCTTTGATTATTAAGTGTCTTTCTAATAGCTCTTTTACAATTTCCCTATTTTCCAATAATATTTTGTCCCAAATAACATAGTTTGAATTTTGAATTGCCAAGACAACTATTACATAGATTGCTTCCCTTGTATCAATATGTTTCATGATATTCTCTTTTTCTCATTTGTTTGAAGCTCTATGTAACAAGTTGTTCATTGCCATAGTTTAGCTCTTGTATTCTTCATATCTTAAGCCAAGTAAATTTTTTTGTGTATTTAATTAAGGATTGTGTCCTCATGTTTTTTTTTTCTTGGTATTACACTTTAGGAGTTTCTTATTCTATTGTCCTTGTGACAAGAATTGTTTTTAACTTTTGAAATTCAGAAATTTTGTAGATTGGTATAAACTACAAACATGGCATTGACCTATACCTTTGGACTACTTTCAATTTTTTTTGGTTTGTGTATTTTTTTGTCCTCTAGTTATTGTTCCTTGTTATCTCTGTGCATCTTTGGTGCTATACACATTTTGTACACATTATTGCTTGGCTTTATTTTGATAAATTTAATTTAAATTCCATTGAAAGGGAATGGTATGAAATCTGAACTATATGTGAAAATTAATGCTATCCAATGTTATTTTCCAACCTTTTCCTGTGTATTATTTTATACTTTTTCACACTGCAACATTGAATATTGCATTTACTTCCTCTTATTCCATCGTACAACAATGTCATGATGCATTAACCCTCACGCAAAATTCTATTGAATTCCCTGAAACATAGATAGATACATATATATATGTACGTATGTATGTTTGTATATGTATGTATCTATATACGTATATATGTATATATATATATACATATATACACAAACACACACACACACATATACAGACCAAGACCACTATGGCTTATTTGACAATGCAACAACAATTTATATATACACATGTACATCTAAACAGATGTGTATGCTATCTTTATTCGTATTTATGTAGACTTTTATTTAAAAAGAGTTAAAAATAGCATAGCACCACAATGGCTCTTTTGAAAATGCAACTTAATTGATATATTTCCTCACACATTTTGGAGTATACTCTCCCACACTGCAACATTGAATATTCCATTTACTTTGTCCCATCCCATCATACAACAATGCTAGGATGCATTAACCCTCACACAAGAAAACACTTACCATTATTCTTCTGTGTATCAAGGCAACCAGCCCCACCACCACCAACTCGCGTAATTAGCAAACTCCATGTCATCATAAACAACCCCAAGAAACTCCCCGCTGGCTGTCAGGGAATATTGATTTTCTGGCGCTAGTAAATTCTATTCATGGCTACGCTGACGAAAATCCCAGAGGAAATTTGAAACAAATAGTTGATAGGTAAATTCCAATTATTAATTTTTTCTTTTGTGTTCCAAGGTGGCCAAGAGCCCCTTCTTGCATATATATTTTAATAGGCTGCAATGTTTAAAATATGTTGTTGACTTGCATAAATTTCATCCCCTACTCATTGTTACTTCTTGTCGATGTGCACCTTTGACATTATGCTCATTTTTACGCAGGTCCTTCCTTGGCATGTCAATCACTACATAGTCAAGAATAAATATAGTATACACATCTATTTAGGTATAGCAGTGTATAAATAAATAGCTATATACATGTGTACATATGGTTATATATATATATATATATATATATATATATATATATATCTAGTTATATGTGTTTTCCTAAATGTGAAGAAAAAGGGGAAATTCAATGCATATATGTACTTAATAATTTTTATTCTTGTTGTTATATATCCTATTGTTTGGATATGAAAGGATGAAGGGGCTATCTAGCATCATGGACAAATATCTGCATATATGTGTATATATAAATATAGTAAAAATTGCATACATACATATATAAGCAACCTAAAAGATAAACATATACATATAGGGATATATACATTTGCATTTATCATTTTTGTTCTTGTTATAGTATCTCCTATTGTTTGGAGAGTATTAAAAGTGGAATGGTTATACCCATTTTCATTTAATCAAATTAGTAAAATTGTTGGAAAATTATCAATATTTCGAAGTTGTCCACCAGTTGCCATTGGACATTGCAATACATTAATCTTTTATTTTTATTGTGAAATAGGGTATGCATAGGATCATCATGGAAACAACAGGCCCTTAAGTGGCAAAAAATTTAGAAAAATTAGAGTTAGGCAGCTTGACATAAAAAATTGAATAAGTTATCTATATTATTTAAAAAATATTTAAGAATAGAATCTGTAGCAAATTGAATGTAGTTTCTAAACTACTAGGTTTATTTTATAAAAAAAAAATATTTGGTGAAAATTTGAAATTTCAATGTAGTAGTACTTAAATTTTAGGGGAAAAATAAGAAGTAGGTGTCTATCTGACCACCCTAACCACAATAAAATGATAATATTTTTTATAAGTTTTAGATATAAGTAGAGGACTCATGTCTAGATGTGATGCATTTTTTTTATTTTTTCCAAGTAAATAATTAATTATGATTTTTTATTACAACTTTTAAAAAATATAAAAATGTATGTCTAACCACCTTAACTTGGTAAAAACTTCATGAAATTGTTTTTTTTTTAATCCTATAGTATGCAAAGCATAGAATGTGATGCATGTTTTAGATTCAAAAATGTGATATCATTTGAAAGCTATAGATTTTTTCAATCACCTATTAATTAGGACTTTAGTCGTAATTCAAATAGAAAATGAATAATAATTATTTATTAAATTCAAAGTAAAGCATAATTTATATTGGTGGAAAGTTGAGAATCTCCTTTAAAAACCCTTTTTGTTTCATCAATTTTGGGTTAAAAAAAGTCGTCAGCCACATACCCTACACATACGGTCCATCATATCACCACTTTTTGGCCCAACATGATCCTGCACATACCTAATAGAGATCCCAATCAGTCAACTATAATTGCAACATTTCCTCCCTATAAAAGTTCCCACAACTATTTATATGGAATCAGGCTTTGTGGATGGGTCTCCAGAGGACCCCAAAATTTATTTGGTGATTGATTTGGTGACATCCCCTATAGGTTCGACTGTGGAGCGTAGCTTTAAGGGTTCCAACCACCAGCCTTCAGATCTTGATTCTGTAAGTTTACATTTCCTTTTCCTTATACCTATTGCAAATTTATTGTTATTGTTCCCTTCCTCTTTTGTATTCAACCTAAACATTTTCTTTCAGTTTCTTTAATTTTATGATTATCAAATATAGAAACATACACCACATACCCTTTCCTATTTATGTTTCCAATTTTATTGGCCTTTAGGTGTATACACACATGGCTGACCCCGATAAAGCATATAGATGTGGAAGTAGATATGCATTGATCTTTTCTAGCACATAAAAACATCTCTTTGTAGCCTTTTTTTTTCCTTACTCTTATCCATTTGGTGTGATCAAGTACATTTTCCTCAATTGAACTTTTCTTTGTAGGTTGCAAAGAAATAATCAACTTTGACTTCATTTGCAATTCATTCCATCAATGTTGGAGATGGCGTTCCCTCTCTGGTGCTTCAGCTCTTGTCCTTTAAAAAAATTGGCAGTGATGAAGGGAAGGTTGAACAATACAAGGTTGTCTTGTCTGATGGACACCATATGCAAATAGGAACTCTACCTTCCAAAGGTAATGACTTGTTTTTAGGTGCCTTGAAAATAGGGTCCCTCGTTTCTTTGTGAGACTATGTCTATAGAAATTTCTAGGATTCAAGGTGGGTTGTGTTATTTCTTCTCTATTTTTTAAAATTCTCTTTCTCCTTCGTATGTGCCTAATATAATGTGTCCAATATATTTTTTTCCTTTTTTTCAAGGCCTTAATCATATTCAACTTAGTTGTCATTATGTTAGATTTTCAAATAATTGGGAACCCTAGGTATCTCTTCAAGCACCAAGAAGAGAAAATGTTGGCACCAGATTCACCTTCTCCTTCTAAGCGAACCCCTAAATTTGGTGTACAGTTGTCCCCTCAACAAGAAAATAGTCCTCCAAATGCCATCCCTATTAAAGCTTCAAACATTTATCAAAAATTTTGGATAGTCAAAGGGCGTGTAACACATATTAGAGAGATGTACCATTTCCATAAAAAAAGAGGTGAAGGCCAACTTTTCAGTTTTGACATTATAGACATGGAGGGGACATAAATTTGTGTTACTTGTTTTGACGATATTGCTGAACTACATTATGGTCGAGTTAAGATAGGTGCAACTTATTTAATATCAAGAGGTTCAGTGAAGGAAGCAAATAAAAAATTCAATAAATTAAGTAGTAATCTAGAAATTGTCTTGGACAAAAATTCAACATTAAAATGATGTGAAGATTCCATCTCTATGCCAAAAAAAAACTCATCCTTTGTGCTAGTTAGTGAGATAACCAATTATAGTGATAATAGTTTGGTTGATATTATTGGCATTGTATTCCATTTCGACTACATATCAACTGTTTGTAGGAAATATGGATTTGAAACAATTTGGTGAACTATTAAACTATATGATATCTATACTTGTTTCATTGATTCTAATTTGTGGGGCCCAAGTTGGCAAGAAAAAGGTGATGTATTGGAGCAGATGTATCTTTTTGGTGATATAGTCATAGTTGATGTGTGGGGTGGCCATGTAGGCTACTTTAATGGAAAATTTATCAACACATCAATAAAAATAGTCCTCAACATTAACCCTTTTATTCTCGAGGCTAGCACTCTTAGATCCATGGGGCCAATCAAAGTAGAGCATATGGTTTCATCTTCCTTTGTACCTCATAGGCTTCATCCTTCAAATGATAGAGTTACTATTGCATTCATGTTGAAAAATTGCCTTCGCTTGCCAGAAAATGTTGAAGCCATCTCTAAAGCAACTATTGAAATTGAAAAAATTGAGTATTTTTATTATCCTACTATAACGCCCCGTCGTGCGAACCCCGAAGGACAGTAAAACAATAATTATTGCACAATTTTTTATTTTTTTTTAAAAGTTAACATAACATACACATTAAATCATAACATGAATTTCATTTAAGTAGATTCATTAACACATACATCCCTTGTGGTACACAAGGAGTCATTACGCGACTTAGATCCTCACAATGACAATAAAGAATAAAATCCAAAGATATAATCCATAACAAAGTAAACATTATCAAATGTAACACATACATGATAAAGCATTGATAAGAAACCACCTGTGTACATAAATACAACATATGCATGATTAACTTAACACATTGAATAACAACTGCCATGGTCAATATCCACACAAGGTTTAACATTACATTACAATACAATGTTATGGAGATACAATGATACAACAGTGTTTCCAATCATGAACGGAAACCATACACAAGATAACATGATACATCTGAACAGAGGAATACATAAAATCATAACTGGCTCCAAGACATATACAACTCTGGATTCGCCGCAACAGCACCAATTCGCACCTCTCGATCCTTGACTGGGGACCCAAAGGGGTACTTAGCACATTCCACTTGACCACGTGAGTCCGAAGATGCACCCCCCATGCTAGGAGCTAACAAGAAAGAGACCTCAACCAAGAACATCCAAATAGGGAACAACAAGACTCAACATCATACAAAAGTATCATAAAACTCAAGGATTACAATGACATAATCAACAACGTCCAAGAGTCGTCAAAATAACTTAAAATCATAAATCTCATCACATAAATCAAAGCAATGACCAGTAAACAAGTAACCAAAGTATGATCATGAAACACTTCCAAATCAAACTGAATTAATAAACATAATACAATTCCAAATTGCAATCACAATACCATAAGAGTACAAGATCATAAGTCAAATATCAATGAGATCATACAAGACCACAAAGTACACCAAAGATGTATCAAGGCAATACCCATAAATCAATATAAGTCCATTCAACCACAATCTAAACCAACTCCCATAACATACTTCCAGAGGAACACAATAAAGGAAAATACCTGGGTAACTAGGGGAGAGTGTCATCGCATAGTCCTACATGGGCTATCCTATGCTCTTCCTCCCAACTGGAGGCGCCGGTCCCATATATGGCTGTCATGTGCCCTTCCTCCCAAATGGAGGCATCGGTCCATAGGGTGACTCATGCAGAGCCATAGACCTCTCGTGAAGATGAGGTCACGACCTTTCCAACCACAGCCTTCTCAGCCTTCCATTAGTCTGCAGAAGCACTAATGAAGACAAGGCATCCATTTTTTTTATCTTATAATGATATTACTACCCAACCCTCCTAAGTTAATTATTAGGTTTTCACTTGTTTACTAACTCACTCGTGGGTTATCCTATGCCCTTCCCCTTAAGCGGGGTGGCGGCCCCCACGAGGAGTAACTCTCCCTAGAGACCCAACAACATCACACCAAAACCAAGGGTTGTACATCATAACAAGAACATTAGATCACAATAGAGAAACATGCGATGCATTACCCTTCTCGCTATAAACACAAAATCAAAGTCTCATCAATTCCCGTACAACCCTTTCAAAATCATGAAACCAAAACACTTGCCACATCAAGGCACATAAAGAGAGAACATCAACTGACAATCTTCTCAAGCCTCTGGAAGCCAAAAAGAATGAAAACCCACAAACAAGGGTAAAATGAAGTAACACAAGCTTTTCCCCAATAATTCCAACACAAGGATAAAATTTCCCTCAAATATGAGATTATCTCCAAAAAGCCACACAAAGAAAGTTTCATCAAACCCCATCCACAAATCAATCAACTCCAAAACACAAATGCAATCCATATATCAACAATGGCATCACCTCAAAAGGAACCATAGATGAAAATCAACCTTTAATTCAACAAAAAACACTCAACATCCAAAAGCCACCAATTAGGCATTCCACGGGAGACCTCAATTTTCTCCTCACAAGAATCCCTTAGAGTGGTACGTAAATCACCTTCGTAAAAATCAGCAACATGACAATGACAACAATAATCCATTTACATTCCCAAATAAAAACCAACCTACTCAATAACAAAACAATTACAATCTCAAGGTTCTAAATAACTATCCATATAAGAACCTCATTTAATAGAAACTCATATTTTCATAAAGACTAACTAACAATCCAAAAGAAATAATTAAGAATGAAAACTCAATTCGAGGGACAATTTTAAAACTCATTTTCATAATAACACTCAATTCAAGGAATAATTTATTTTGTTGATTCAAGTTTATAAAACTACCATAATGAAGTCAAATAGAGTTTACTATAATACTTAACCATGGCCAAGGATACACAATTCCATAAAAGTTCAGTACAAACACCCATGACACAATACTCAACAATTACTTAATTAGAATATACAAATAAGAGAATCATTGTTCCTACTAAATTTTTATAAGATGCGAGGAGTTAGATATTAAGATAATATTTATTTAATTCTAAAAGAAATATAAAAGAATTAAAAGATATCACGAAATTAATACTATAAAATTAAATCACCAAATAAGAGAACATATAAGAAAAAGTCAATATATACTTTATATTTTAATTTTCATTAAAATAAATCTCACGTTAAAATTTTTAACCTACCTTTCCATTCAAATTTAGATACAATGATTAATAATATTCTAAAAGAACATATGTTTCCTCTTAAAGTAACAAATGTGAGGATTCTATACTTCACCATCCTTAATACATGATGACTAACTACATGGCAAGATTTCATACCAACAATTAATAACTTTATTTATTCAAAGCAAGATCCTTTAATTATATAACACCTCAACCAATATCCAACCTATTTATATTCTTAGCTTCTAATATTGAAATCAATCCCCTAAAACTAATTAATCAATTTTCCCTATTCCTTCCCACAACTCACTTACCTATTACCTATTAAAACAAATAACTTTCATATATTCTTATTTTATTTATTTTATGAATTTTTCGTTGATAACTCTTTCCCTATTAAACATTCTAGTTTATGGACCAGCTTAATTAAGCACCTAAAATAAGATTACACATTTACTTAGTTCACTATAAATCCAATAATCAAGGACCAAGTCCCCATTCTCTAGAATATTGCAATATTTATAATTAATTTATTAAGCAAATAATCTAATCACTAATTCTCGTAACAATTAAAAGGAAACACTAAATCTAATGACTAATTTATAAATAAGCATCTATATAAATATGCACATTTACAATATACATATATCTCTATTCTTGCATATAAACATACTGAATATAGAATAATGATCCCATACAAGCAATTATACGCCTCTCAGAGATACATAAACACAAATACATAAACATATATATATATATACATGAATATAACTATATCTAATTACATACAATTTCGTTCATATTGATTGAGAAGAATGCGGTGAAAGAAGTTAGTTCAGGCTTATAGTTTACCCATCTGTGGAATTCTATGTTAAATCATAAAACTTATAACCATTTGCATCTAAATGCATACATACCATTAGAACTACAGAATTTGACCAAATTTTATACATAAATGTCCCCTAAATAAAATAATAATAATATAATTATTCAGCCACTAGCGTGCTTCAACTTATTCCAAAATTAAGTGCATAATATAAAATGCAAACTCATTAATGCCGGCAGAAGTAAAGAAAATATGGATTAAACTAAACCAGCGAATAAGGAAATAGTTATTCAAAAGAAAGAGAGAGAGAGCACGAGGTAGATGAAGAAGAGACGGCACGGTGAGAGAAGAGGAGACTCAAAAGCTAAGCAGGGAGATTATTTAATTTACTCCACCTTTGCAAATCTAACCATTGCAGCTGTGACGAGCTGCCAATGGTTTCAGAGAGACCATTTAATTCTGTACAAAGCCTCAACTCTAAGAGACAGGTTGCCAAGTATATTAGAAAGTGAATATTGGAATTTGGAAATATCGCTATCTACTTGCATTATTATCAAATTCCAAATGTTTTCCTCCAGACTAAAGAGAAGGAGTCAGGTGAGGTGCAAATGCGTGACTTAAGAGCAGGAGAATTAATGTACAACCTTTTCCCTTTTTTTTTTTTTTGAACCAAACTCATTTCTGTTTGCTGGCGAGTTTCCAGAGACGCGCTCAAGTTTGAAGTTTGGAATTTAACTTTAGCACGATCAACGGAAGCTCTCTAATATGCTAATAATTGACAATAAATTATTTTATTTAAGTGCAGCAGTTGAGGTAGATTTTCAACAGATTCAAGGAGATTGCTTAAACCTTAAAACTTATTCTAAACGCTTGATCTAGACAATGAACTATTTGTCAGGATGCCAGAGAGGAAAGTTATGATTGCAGGATATGCACAAATGGTACACCATGGGCAGACTTTATAAACTCTCAAATAAGATGCGATAGGTGGGTGCAAGGTAAATCATGGAGCGGCATCCAATTCAATTCTTTAATTGCATGAAACTTCATCAAATTGTATATCAACCTACAAGACCAGAAAATGCAACTAGAGTTAGCTCGAGAGAATACACTAATGTTACGACCTCATTTGAGGCCGATGACAAAGATGAGAGGGTGACATTAAAACCAAGGCTGAGGTAATTGGGTAAATGGACTGTAGTTAAAACCTTGTTTCCTAAACATGAATTCCATCTCCCGGTACTCAAATCGATTGCATGAGAGTGTAGATTAAATGAATAAATTAATATGCTCAGAACCAAAATAATATCGATGTTGGGGATGATTTAAATAGCATGCAAGAGGGAAAAGGACCTTCGGCACATCCATCTGACCACCGGTGAGTGAATATCTAAGCGATATCTAATGATTTCATTGCCGATTCATCCTAATTGATTCAGAATAAGAAGGATCAATATCCGGTTTCAAGCAACATGCATGATGATTAAAAGCAAGGACGCATTGAATCCATAACAGGTTTCTACTGCATTCAGCCTTAAGAAAGAAATGGCTTCTATAGGGAAATATTACTCCACATTCAATGACTTTAGAGTGGTATTTGGAACTAGCCATCGAATACTTAGCAAATTACCACAGACATTAAAGAGCAATTGCCCATTGTATGCACATATATAACACCCGATTATTTTACTATTTGGCTGATGCGTAATATACACCAATTCCAAGATATTAATAACCTTTAGAAACAAATTCATAACATTTACTAGACTACTGAGTACCGTCTACAATCCACCTCTAATTGTTATTGTATGAAAACTTACAATTAAAACAGAAAAAGAAAAGCAGTGCAACCATTAAATGTTACAGACACAATCAAGTAAGATAATAGCAATCAAACCTCTTTGATGCGCTTGACAGAATAGAAATCTTGACACACAACTCCTCCCAAATTCCAACTTTCCCCCCTTCATCCAACCATCAGGTGTATAAGAGAACAATCCAGTGGGCGACCATCAACAAAAAGATACACAACTTCTATTGAACTCCCCCTTCCTCCAGAATAATTCTTGTTTATAATTTGTTTCATGGTGTCTTTTCCACTCCCATCAGGAAACCGTTCGACTTCCATTACCTATTATAATTTGATCAGACCGCTGCACTTCCAATAGTTATGATTGAATGCCAGCCACTACCCTTATTTATTATTTTTATAATTGACTCTTTAATGAACCAAATATTTAATAAATTTAATCTTTCTTTTAGTTACAATAGAATATATTTATTTTGAATAAATATTTTCACCTTAATTTATTTAAACTTAAGTACAATTTTAATATTTAATCCTCTCTAATATTTTCTCACTTTTAAATTTATTAATCGAATTTAATCATTAAATGATAATTACCTTTCCTCATCTAATCTAATTACTTTAAATAACTAACTCCCAAAGATAATTAAATTAACGTTTATTATTGAATCTAATTCTTTATTTAATTCCAAATAAAACAAGTAACCTTATAATTAAATTAATCTTATTAATCAAATCCAAACATATTATTAGTGTTATTTCATGCCCTTAAAATTAAATTAAATTAAATAATAAAATCACTACATCATCATGACATTACCAACAACAACTTACTTGACATCAACGACAACCGCAAACGGAGGGCACTACACCTACTTGCCCCTTGTTGGTTAATGGGAAAGAATGCAAAATAAAATGCGCACACCCCCATGCTAATGTCTAGTTTTTTTATCACTACCATATGGAAATTGAGGAATGCAACTATCGCTACCTTCTATAGTTAAAGTTGCAAGAGCATTCATCCAACCTTTGGTGTATTGCTTTTGATGAAGCTATCACTAGTTTATTGCAAATTCCAGAAAAAAGACCTCTACATGTTGCAGCATAGCTCTGACTCTATAACAAATCCTATTGTTGTTATTAAAGGCCTTGTTTGTAAACCTTACATCTTTACTTCCTTGATCGGAACATAAACTTACAATTCTGAGGAGTGGCTTAAAAAAACCATTGTAAAAGCAACAAAACTTAATTTCCAAGTAGAGTGTAAACTGTTGCTTTTAGATATATTAAATATATCTACCCCTATTTTAGAAAAAGGCTACACTAGCGAGCCCACTCTTTGATTGTTCTTTTCCACTTTTCAACATTTCTCTTTGTCTTGACTTTTTTATGCTTAGTATGGGTTGCTAAGACTTGTGTTTTGCAAATATGAACATACTTTATTCCTATGTTTCCATATATATATTCACACATTCATTGAGCTCCCATGCTTTTAATCTTAATATGATTCCCACATTGTTTTTAGTCTGCATTGTCACTATGATTCTTGATTCTTTTTATAGGGTATGTGCAGGATCATCATGGAAAAAATAGGCCCTTGAGAGGCAAAAAATTTAGAAAATTCAAAGTTAGGAAACTTGACGTAAAAATTTGAATAAGTTATCTATATTATTTCAAAAATATGTAAGAATAGAATCTGTAGAAAATTGAATGTAGTTTCTAAACTACTAGGTATATTTAAATAAATAAATAAATAAAAATTGTGAAAATTTGAAATTTCAATGGAGTAGTACTTAAATTTTAGGGAAAAAATAAGAAGTAGGTGTTTGTCTGACCACCCTAACCACAATAAAATGATAATATTTTTTTATAATATTTTAGATATAAGTAGATGACTCATGTCCAAATGTGATGCATATTTTTTAATAATCTTTTTCCAAGTAAATAATTAATTATGATTTTTTTATTACAACTTTTGAAAAATATAAAAGCTCATATGTCTAACCACCTTAACTTGGTCAAAACTTCATGAAATTCAATTTTTTTTTTATTCTATATTATGCAAACCATAGAATGTGACACATGTTTCGGATTCAAAAAATTTGATACCATTTCAAAGCTATAGATGTTTTTCAATTAGCCTATCAATCAGGACTTTATTCATAATTCAAATAGAAAATGAATAATAATTATTTATTAAATTCAAAGTAAAGCCTAATTTATATTGGTGGAAATCTGAGAATCTCCTTTAAAAACCCTTTTTGTTTCATCGATTTTGGGTAAAAAAAAAGTCATCAGCCACATACCCTACACATACCCATCATATTGCCACTTTTTGGCCCATCATGATCATGCGCGTACCCTATATGTTGGTCTTTTAGTTCTTCCATGCCCATTCTAAAATCACTTCTTCCCTGCATAATCATTGAATAGCAATATTATCTCCAATGGAAAAATTAGACCCATACTAGGGATCTAACCATTGCATACATAAACTAATACATTCATTGTTTCATTGTAATTACCAGCATAATAGGAAGGATACTAATGAATGGTTTCCTTAAATTATGATCATGTGCTTTGAAGCTCTTACCATAGTTTTGTGCACTATTTTGGGTGTTTTTCAATGTACTGATTTTCAATATACACATTGTACTAGCACAATACAAACAATTTTTCAACTTTTCTATGAACATGTTGCACATTGCATTATAAAATGTTTTGTTATTAACAGATTCTAAATGCTATATCGTTGAATACTATAGTTGAATTATATTGGGTTATTTTTGAGTATTTGTAGGTCTGATCAACATAACACCAAAGATGTGTAGATATGAGAACTGTTTGTTTGAAATAGCTCTATGTACTATTTTTTGTATTATTCAATGTTATTAGTTATGATAAATAGATTGTAGTGGAAAATTATAGAAAATTTTACAACTTTACTATGAACATGTTCCACATACTACACTATTAAATGCTTTCTTATTAACAACATCTAATTGCAATGTTGTAGAATGCTATTTCTAAATCCTATTTTTGTTCTCTTTTAGTATGTTTGATCTAACCAGCACACCACAAAAGATGTGCAGATATAATAAGTTATTACTTGAATTAGTTTTGTGCACTATTTTGCATATTTTTCAATGTATTCGGCTATGATAAATACATTCTACTGGTTGGCTACAAATAATTTTACAGCTTTTGTATGAACATGTTCCATATATTGTGCTATTAAATGCTTTCTTATTAACGAGATCTACATGGAATGTTGTTGAATTATATGGTTGAACAATATCCATATCCTGGCAACCTAAATAGTAGTTCTATATGCTATTTTTGTTAGTCTTTAGTATTTTCCCATCTGATCAACATAACACCAAAGATGTACACATATATCAAGTGATCACTGGAAATACCTTGCAGTTTCCATTGATACAATAATAGAGATGAAAAATGTAGGCATATAAACATTGAATATCTTTACAGTTTTATACTCATCACTTGCACATACATATATATGTGATTTCTTCTATATTGCTACAATTTTTAAGAAATATATGTGGGTGCAATCGTATGTATATGTTCGTGTGCCATGAGAATCAAAATGGTGAAATGTATTATCACCCTTTGTACATATGTATATATGCAATTGGTCCTCTATATCTGTATTTTTTAAGAAAATATCATATGTGGGGGAAATTCTATGTGTATGTGTGTGCAGTATGACATTCAAAAGGGTGAAATTTTTTAAATAGAGACACTCAATTTAATAGAAAAAAATATCTTAGGGTATATAGGCACAGGAAATGTAAAAGTGGTGATAGCTACACAAATTTGTACTTAAATTCATCTAATACTATATTCTTGTAATTATCGAATACAAGAAACATGCAACTATAATGTTCAAAACATGTTATTGTTCTCATAGACATCCATGCATATAGATTTATATACACATCAATGAACATATATATGTCTACAATTATCCCTGTGTGTGTGTATATATATAGATATACGCACGCGCGCGCGCACACACACACACACACACACACACACACACACATATATGTATGCATATATGTACATGTGTGTGTGTGTGTATATATGCATCAATTTCTAGGAGCTACAACTATTTATTTAGAATATTGCATGTTTTTGGATGTCATATGTACACAAACAACAAACTAGTCAAATGTTTGAAGGGTAGTTCTATAGATTAACATTGTTGTGCGCATGTTTGCACATGGTGAATTTAAAACAAATTATATTGCTAAGAATAGAAAACTTAGCAAATAATAACAAAAATGTCTTCCATGTCTAAAGTTGAGAAGGATGCAAAGAAAATGGATAACTCTAATATTGCACTTAATTTGAGCTAAATTATTTGGTACTAAATATTATAGAAAAAATTAGAAATTGTAAAAGAGCTATTAGAAAAACACTTAAGAATCACAGAGATACCAAGCAACAATAAGTAGAGGCTGAAAGTTCTATAAGTTAGTAACATGTTTTGAACATTCCATTATATTAAACTATATATGCACATACTCTAGAAACATTCTCAAAAAAATAGTGTTGTATTTTACGAATAAGTTTAGAATTATGTAACTATGTTCTATTTTCCATTTTTCTGCCTATATACCCTAAGTTTTGTCATTTGTCCTTCATGGTTTGCTTACACATATTCTTATGTGTTGTTGCTAGTTTTTCAATTAGTTTTATTTGATTCAAATAGCTAGAAAATTTTTATCTACATGATTCTCTTTTGAGCATTTCATTGTTTCGATCTTCTTGTATATTACATTCAAAAATATATAGTCTTGTCTACATTGCATTTTTTTCTAATATATGATAACACTCCATGCAATTTGCAATGGGTTTCCCAGGCCTATTCACAACGATGGTGGAGTTTTTGACCATATGAGTTGGCAGTGGTGGAGTTGGTTGCATCAATCAGCAGGAACAAAATGGTAAAATCCTTCCATCCACCATCATTAGATAGTATATTGGAGGGTTTAACAAGTGTTGTGATTTGAAATCTACAATGGTTGGCCTCCTATTATTGTTGTAAGTTTTTCTGCAATGTCTTTTTTCCATTCCATACACATCTAACCAAAGACATATATTTTGATAGATTCAAATAAAATGTTGCTTTGCAGTAATATCATGTTGGGCTCAATGCAAGAATAGAAGGAAAAGGAGATCTGAAGCCCATCTGTGGGACAATTGGTACCTAAAATATGACCATATCTATAACCATAAATAAGGTTTTTTTATAAATTTATATTTTACTAAGTTATACATTCAACCCTTTTCTTCCTGCATGTCTAGAGAGGCTCCAATACATATCAAAATTAGGTATGTATATAAAGTCATTTGCATGCATTCTATGCTTTGAAGAAAAACATTTGATATTTCTTTGATATCTTCCTTTCAATGATATTGGGTATTTCATCCATGGAATTGGTTTTGCTTTGAAACAAGATCTCCCATATATTCTTCTTTTCCTATATTTATCAACATTACAAAAAATCTCCATCTTTCCCAACTCTTTATCAACATTCTCTTTTTTTTAAAGTTATTGTAGCAAAAGAAGCACTAGAAAAAGGAAATCATATATGAGAACATTAAATTCTTTTGCAACTTTGTCATTATGTAATATATGATGAAACTCCATGAAATTTCCCATCGACGTTTCATACTTTACTTGCTAGGGAGTTTGGAAAGAGCCCACAAGGCTGCATGATGCTAATGTGGTAGGGAGGAGAATGAGTGTGGGTTTTGTGCTTTTCCTTTCATCGTCATATGTTTTTTGCTATATATATACATGCATGCATGAATTCTTACATGCACTTGACTACAATAAACATACTCTATTGAACACATTGCATTTGTCCACGTTTCTATATTATCTTTTCAACTTATGGAAAAAATTATCTGTAAGTAGCTCTTTATCAACATGCCCATCTTTTTAAAGTTTGTTACACCAAAAAAAATACTACAATATAAGAAATCATATATGAAAACACCCAAATTTCCCCTACTTTTCCATTGTCTGATATATGATATGACTGCTTTAAATTTCTAATGGGTCTTCCATACTTTTCTTGCTCAGGGGTTTGGCTAGAGCCCATGAGGCTTCATGATGCCAATATGGTAGGGAGGACAATGAGCATGGGTTTTGTGGTTTTTCCTTGCACCATCATATATTAACTACTACAAATAGACAACATACTATATTTTATCAACTGCATTTCTCCATGCTTATACAACTATCTTTTCAACTTGACAAATCAATTTTTTAAAACTAGTTCTTTATGACGATACCTATTTTTTTAAGGTTATGAAAACAATTATATGATGCAATAATTTGTGCAAAATGGGTATAATTCCATAGACTTGATTGAAAATTAGAGCTACATTACTTGACATTAAATATTATAAAAAAATCATTTATGGAAAATACACATGTAAAATGACTTACAAATTCTAGAGCACAATAGTTTTAAAACCCATAAATTTTCTATAAAAGGTGACAATTTTTATAATAGTCCATTATTAAACCAACACCACAATTTGGCTCTTTTGACAATGCAACTTAATCAATATATTTTCTCACCATCCAAACAAAATAACAATGGGAATTAACAACTTTTTATAAGGAGATTCATTTAGATGAGGAAAAACGAATATCATGAAACATATTGGTACAAGACAAGCAGTCTATGTAACAGTTGTAAGAGGTATTAGGATAACACAGTTTAAGAATCAGATGTAAATGACAGATGAACATAAACCTTTGGCCTAATTTGAATTTTTTTGGTCTGTGTATGTTTCCCTACCTCTCTTAAAGTTCTATTTAATGTGGGTTTCCTATCATCCATCATTTACCTATGATTATTAAGTGTTTTCTAACAACTCTTTCATAATTTCTCAAATGAAAAATGATCAAAAACCCATTTTAAATAGAACTTTAGCATATGAAGAATAGAAGGTGTAAACTATGGCTATGAACAGTTTGTTATACAAATCTTCTATTGTACAAAATGTGTATAGCACCAAAGATGCACAGAGATAACAAGGAACAATAACCAGAGGCTAAAAGACATACACAGACCAAAAGAAAATGAAAGTAGTCCAAAGATTAAGGTCAATGTTATGTTTGTAGTTTATGCCAACCTACAAAATTTTAGAATTTTGAAAGTTAAAAACAATTCTTGTCACAAGGACAATAGAATAAGATACTCCTAAAGTGTCATGCCAAGAAAAAAAATACATGATGGAAAAATCCTTAATCAAATTCACAAAAAATTTTACCTGGGTTAAGATATGAAGAATACAAGAGCTAAACTATAACAATGAACAATTAGTAACATGAAGCTTTAAACAAATGAGAACAAGAGAATATCATGAAACATATTGATATAAGACAACCAATCTATGTAACAGTTGGCATTTACCTATTGGGTATTTGTTTCAAATTTCTATCAATATTTTTGTCAGCCCAACCATTAATAAAATTTCTCAGCGCCAAAAAATTATAATCGTTGGTAGTCGTTGGCAAGTTTCCTAGGGTTGTTTATGACGACATGGAGTTTTCTAATTATGTGGGTTGGTAGATGTGGAGTTGATTTCCTTGATACGTGGAAGAAAAATGGTAAGTGTTTGCTCATGTCAAGGTTAATGCATCCTAGCATTGTGGTACAATGGTGTAGGAGGAAGTGAATGCAATATTAGATGTTGCAGTGTGGGAAAGTATACTTCAAAATGTGTGAGAAAATATATTGATTCAATTGCATTGTTGAAAGAGCCATTGTGGCATTATGAAAATGTTACACATACTCTACCATTAAATGTTATGTTATTAACATCTCAATGCTATATCATTGAGTGATATGGATGTATTGTAGTGATTTTCTAACAAGCTAAATAATACTTGTATATGCTATTTTTAACTCTTTTTTGATCAAAGTATACATAAATACGAATAAAGATAGTATACACATCTATTTAGATATACATATGTATATATAAATTGTTGTTGCATTGTCAAATGATCCACAGTGGTCTTCATCTATATATATGGATATATATATGCCTATGTGTATATTTTTAAATATGGAATAGGGAATTCAATACACACACACACACACACACACACACACACACACATATGCATATATGTATTTGTCTATGTTTTAGGGAATTCAATACAATTTCCCTTTTCTTCAGTAATATTTAGTAGCAAATAAGTGTTATTCTAACACCTCTTTTACAATTTCTCTATTTATCTTCAATATCTACTACCAAAGAATGTAGCTCAAATATTATATCAATATGTTTCATGATATTATTTTATTCTCATCTATGTGAAGCTCCATACAACAAACTGTCTGGGGTTGTTTATGATAACGGTGGAGCTTGCTACTTATGTGGGTTGGCAATGGTGGAGTTGGTTTCCTAGAAACATGGAAGAAGAATGGTAAGTGTTTTCCTATGTGATGGATTTTGAATTGACAAGAAAAATCTTACATAAACTAATTTTCTTGTATCAATATGTTTAATGTGGGTTTTCCATCATATGTCATTTACCTCTGATTCTTAAGTGTTTTTCTAATAGTTCTTTTACAATTTCTATATTTTTTCTATAATATTTATTTCCAAATAATATAGCTTGAATTTTGAATTGACAACCCAACTATTACATAGATTGCTTCTATTGTATCAATATTTTTTATGATATTCTTTTTTTCAATTCCCCAAAGCAAACTATTCATTATGTAACAGTTGGCAGTCTATGTAATAGTTGGGTTGTCAATTCAATGACCATTTTTACTATATGCTTCCTTAGATTGTAATTGTATTTTTTATATAGATACATTTAAACTTGCATAATATAAATGATGTTATAACTTTAGGGAAAATATCCATCTTAGTAAACAATTGTATGTAAATAATCTTTTAAATAGGCTAAAAAAGATAACTATACAAACATACAAAAATGCAATGGGTAGACTAGAATATCTTTTTTGATGTCAAATGTATGATTGTTTTCCCACAAAAAAATTCACATTTAAAACTTCCCCTTTTACAGCCATTGTAGATTGCATGGTTTATGTGATTATGGAAGGCAACCACACACCATTGTCATGTGTTTCTAAGAGGACAAAAAATTTGTTGATTGCATCACATTGTTTATCCCTAGAATCCCATGGCAATGGTGTATGTTGCTCCATTCAACTAAACCATTTACAATGTCATGGTTGGCCTTGTTTTAATTTTGTACATGACTACATTTTTCCTTTCTGGTTAGTGGTTGTTATATGTGCCTATGTTTCATAAACACATTTATACATATACATCTTAGCCATGCAATGCAAATATAAGCACTTCCAAAACAAAATATATACCGATATATATGTTTGGGAAGTCAGATGCACCATTTTAGTTATTATACACTCTTCTATATATTCCATCTATCCATGTTTCTTCAGCCATCTTCAAATCCCATAATGCCAATTCTTTATCAGGGTACCTGTTTTCATCAAGTTGTCACAGCAAAAAAAAGACTACAATTGCTAGAGATCTTGTTTGACAACACCTATTTTCCCCCAAAAATTTTATTGTGTGATATATGATAAGAGTCCATGAGATTTTCCATGGGCCTTACTTGCCTTTCTTGCTCAAAATTTTTGCTAAAGCCCATGAGGCTTCATGATGCCAATATGGTAGGGAGAAGAATGAGCGTGGGTTTAGTGCTTTTTCCTTCCATCCTCATAAATTTTTTGATGCTTATATATATGGATACATTTAGACTTGCATAATATAAATGTTGTTATAACTTTAGGGAAAATTTCCATCTTCATAAACAACTATATGTAAATAATCTTTTAGATAAGCTAAAAAAATAATTGTACACACATGTAGTAATGCAATGGGTAGACTACAATATCCTTTTTCAAGTCAAATGTATGATTGTTTTCCCACAAAAAAAATCCCATTTAATATTTCCCCTTTTACAACCATTGTAGATTGTGATTTATGTGACTATGGACAATAACTGAACACTGTTGTCATGTGCTTCTGAGAGGACAAGAAATTTTTTGATTGCATCACATTATTTATCCCCAGAAGCACATGAAAATGGTGTATGTTGCTCCATTCAACTAAACCATTTACAATGTCACGGTTGGCCTAGTTTTCATTTTGTACATGACTACATTTTTTTCCTTTCTGGTTATTGGTTGTTATATGTTCCCATGTTTCACAAACACATTTCTATATATACATCTTAGCCATGCAATGCAAATACAAGCACTTGCAAGACAAAATTTATACAGATATATATGTTTGTGAATTTAGATGCACCTTTTTAGCTATTATACACTCTTCTATATATTCCATCTATCCATGTTTCTCCATCCATCTTCAAATCCCATGATGCTAATTGTTTATTGGGATACCTATTTTTGTCAACTTGTCACAACAAAAAAAGACTACAATATTGGAGATCTTGTTTGAAAACACCTGTTTTTCCCCAATTTTGTTATTTTGTGATATATGATAAGAGTACATGAGATTTTCCATGGACCTTACCTGCATTTCTTGCTCAGGGGTTTGGCTAGAGTCCACCATGCTTCATGATGCCCCATTTTTCCTTCCACCATCATATATTTTGTTGCTACTTATATACATGGACACAATAAATTTCACATTGTTACACTTGTCTACCAAAACATACTCTATTCTGACCAAGCATTTATCCACTGCTTACTAATAAAATTTTTGAACTTCTCCACTAGATTAATGAGGGGACAATTCTTTACCAAGATGCCATGTATTCAAAATGTTCCATTTTATCTCTCTCTATTTACAATAGATAATGCTAACCTCTTTTATTGTATATCTATATTATTTCCTTTATAATGTTGCACAGATACAATAGAAATTCAAGAAAATTAGTGTATTGTAAACTATCTATTTCAAATTTTTCATGGTCCAACAACTCAATCCAATGCTGCTCGGCCTTGTTAAACTCCGTCAATAGTACATGTAAGTACAAAACTTTTCCATTATCAATAAATAGATTCGGTGAACCAATTGTAAATATTATTAATTATTTTTAGTTTCACATTGTCTATATTGATTTTACACATATACTTACTTTTTATGCTTCCTTTTTTATTTTGCTTCCCCATTCACTAACATAACCCTATCTTCTATTTGCAAGAACTAGCCTAAAGCATGCAAAAGTATTCGAAAATCAGGATACCTATTTTTTTTAAAGTTACCACAGCAAAGAAAACACTACAATATGAGAGATCATATATGAAAACACCAGATTTTCCCCAACTTTGTTATTATGTGATGTATGATGGAACTCCATGAAATTTCTCGTGGGCGTTTCATACTTTTCTTGTTGGGGGATTTGGCTAGATTCCACGAGGCTCCATGATGCCAATATGGTAAGGAGGATAACGAGCGTGGGTTTTGTGCTTTTTCTTTTAACGCCATATATTTTTTGTTGCATAGATACATGTGTACACAAATCCTTGTATACACTTGGCTTCCAAAAAAATAGTCTATAATAACATGTTTCTCATGTTATAGCAAGTGGTGGGGAATCACTTGAGACTTTGGTCACGTCACCTCAAAACAAGGCATACCTTTTAATTCAATTATTCTAACAATGCAAAATATGTGTGCAAAATATTATTTAATCCACAACTTCAAGTCTACCATGTATTTGTATGCATGTGTATTTTAAGATAATTAAATAATAATCTATCAATTGATTGATTAACCTAGACAAAAAGGTCAAATATAGATGTGCATCTAGGTCTAATAAATATAAAACTAACATAAAGCTAAAATTATATCATACTTGAAATGTTGGAAAGAAATTATTATTATTAAAAAAATTAATTATTTAAAATTTAAAATTTTATTTAATTTTTTAATTCTGATTTTTTAAGAATAAATTTATTAAAAAATTGTATTCATTGAGAATTATTTTACTATGGATTCCCAATGATCTGTTATTTTCTTGTGATTCCTAAAATTATTTAAAATCAATTTTAAATAACTATTGTAACTAAAATTATTAAATATTACATATTAATAAAAATAAAGTTATTGAGGATTAATTACTTAAAATTAAAATTAATGGATACATTGCAAATAATAAGATTCGTTCAACATGACCTATGGTTTTATTTTACATTTTCATAATCAATTTTCAACTAATAAATTTTGATGTGGAAATGTAAGACCAAATTTCCATTTTATGCAAATGGTTCTTAATCTTGCATGCATTGCATGTGAGATAAGAATGGAAAAGTGGACTAAAACATGAGGTTAATAATGCTTTACAATACTCAAATTAAATGAAGACATATAAAATAACCTCTACGCCAAAATTAAGTGATTTATAATATGTTCAAGTTAGGCTATTCAAATTGATAGCTTCCAATGCACACATACATTGGCTTTAACTTTAATACATATGTATCGATATGCTTGATCTATCCATCTAATTATCTATAATAATATATAGATTTCCAACATCTCTCTTCATTATGATCTACTCCACCTATTTCATCCTACATAAAGTCCAAAATCATAAGATTCACTTCCTACTGTGAACTAACCTCACGTTATTTCATATTGGCTTATTAGTACACTTTCCCTTTGTGACTCAATCAAACAACTCCAAATATTACTAATTATTTATATCTCACAATGCATTCCAAAAAAAGTTTGTTTCTTCCCATTGAATAGTCATTTGCGATGCACCCTATTGACTGATCGTTGCATGCCTATGGATGCGACTGCTAATATAAAACTATCTACTATAAGTTAGCCGTAATGGAAACGAGCTCTCGCTATGCCAACTTCTCATTGTCCAAAGTTGGTCACACTGATACCTCTGATTTTTAAAGATAATTCGAATCGATGAATATTTATGGTACAGTAATATTTGGGTTGAACAAAGTGACTTCTACTGGAATCAAATCTGTCTCAAACAGATTGATAGTCATACCCACCTCCCAACAACAAGCCGCTGTCAGGTCATTATCATCTTTATATGGTTCTAAAACTTTGACTAGAATCTCAACAGCCATCAATTAAATTGAATATTTTAGCTACGTTGACACATGAAACATTATGTTATTTCAAATATAGGAACGAAATTAAGACAACCCATAAAGATGCCACACTCACGTAGCATGGCCTGGTTGAAATTCGTAAGCTGAGCATATGCACTTGAACACCACGCAATCTACTGCAACAAGGGAATATGGTAGATCAGATGGCCCCACACATGTTAACCGGCCAACAAATTATTCAGACAACCCAAATCGCGGCTACTTTGGTTCTTAACACAATATAAATAGAGTACAAATGGAAGCTGAAATGAATAGAGATAGTCTTGTTTTCCATCTGTGTAGAAGTATCAGTGTGCAATGGCGATTAAGACTGGTAGAGTTCTGTATTTGTCTTTTGTGTGGTTTCTAATGTGTTCCATTTTCCTGCGAAGTGCAGATTGCCAGGGATGGAAGAAAATGCCTCCAGAGCCCTTTAAGACTTTGGTGTTGTATTTTCATGATATAATCTACAATGGTAAAAATGCTGAGAACGCAACGTCTGCACTGATAGCAGCACCTCAAGGCGCTAATCTCACCATTTTGACTGAACATAATCATTTTGGAGATTTGGCTGTGTTTAACGACCCAATTACAGTAGACAATAATCTTTACTCTCCGCCCGTGGGAAGAGCGCAGGGATTTTATCTGTATGACATGAAGAGTTTCTTAAGCGCAAGGCTTGGTTTCGCATTTGTTTTGAATAGCACAGATTATAAAGGCACCATCACATTCGCTGGAGCAGATCCAGCGCTTAAGCAGAGAGATATTTCTGTGGTGGGAGGGACTGGTGATTTCTTGATGGCGAGAGGAATTGCAACACTTTCTACTGACTCCTTTGAGGGAGACGTTTACTTCCGCCTGCGAGTGAATATTACGCTCTATGATTGTTACTGAAACGTAACGTAACATTGCATGTATCTCAACGTTTATGATTTCTGTGCTTTTACCAAATAACTTTTTTTTCATGTCTCTCTATTCAGAAGATTTGGACATTATCAAATATTGACTGAAAGATTTTTAACTTAGTTTCATTTCGAATAACAATATTTTGAAGATCATAATCTACAGACAGCTCAATGTTCGTTATAGTTTATCAAAATTATTTATAATTTCTTAAAGTATGAAATAATTTTAGAAATTATAAAGAAATCCTAAATTTATTTTTTTATGGAAACAATTCTATTACATAAATGCTAGCATTTTTATCTTTATATACAGAACTTTGGTGGATAGCTTTTTAATCACTTACCATTATCCTCACCAATTGTGCTATACCAATTGAACTAATGCCCTTGACAATTTATTTATTTTTCATCTAGATGTATAATCACTTATTGAATGTTGTTGAGCATTTAATACATATTTATTATCACAACTCACTCATATACATTGTAACATACCTATAATAAAAACATTCATTATATAAAGGCTGACCAACGCATTCAAAAAACAAACATAACATATATAAATATCAATGCCATTTCAACATGTGTGTAATTAAAACCTATTCCATTCCACTATGATGTAGATTTGCATACAATTATTAATATCTCATGTCACCCATCACATAATAATCAAATTCTACACTTACAAATAATTTCATCTATTGTAGTGATGAATTAAGAACTATAAACATACACATCTAAATTATCCTTTTTATATTTATTATACTGAAAGAAAGTTGTAGATGATGAAAATGTATATTATGTAAAATAGTAACAATGCAATGCAAGTACCAAATTCACACTCAACAATCACTTAGCTAAGATTGAAAATTCCAAATATTAAGTGACCATCTATGAATAACATTGATGTTTGGCCTAAAACTACAAAGTATCCCAATAAGGGGATATTGTAGGCTAGTAGAATCTTTGTCCGCCAACACATCAAAAATTCTTAGAGAAGGAACCTCCAAAGAATGGACTCACCACCATAGAAAGGAACAATAATAAAAGAACCATCACACTCATTTGAAGGTATCCTAACTAGCAAGATACCAATAGGAGAAGCATCCCTCATTTCCAAAACCATAAAAAATGAAATAAGAAAAAACTCTTAGAAACTTAGGGCACACAAGCAAGAGCCCCATCACAACAAACTTGCAAAGACTCTTTCTATTGAGGAGGGGAAGGAAAATATGTCACTTCCCTAATAAAACCTTTATAGACTAGGTACCTATCCCCAACACAAGCCTGAGCACTAGAAATAATTGGGAGGGAAGTAGGGACCTCAACCTCCAAGGATAGCATAGAATCCATCAGAGAAACAACACCAACACCAAGCAATCAATCCTCAAGAAGAAGGTTCAATAAAAGGTTGCTCTCATCAACATTGTCCCAAGCCCCAAATACGTCTTCAACCTCTGAGACCATGTCACCATCACCAACATTGAACACATCCTCATCCTCTATATTTGCTTCTCCATCACCATTGCCATTACCATCATCATCAATGGTTTTGAAACCATCCTCCTCCTCTATATTTGCTTCTCCATCACCATTGCACTACCATCATCATCAATGGTTTTGAAACCCCCAACTCTACTCATGTTCATGCTTGATGCATTCCCACATGCCTTCTTAAAATTAATTTTGATTACAATAATATTGTTTATGCACCTATTTGATTAGGATAATATTGTTTATCCACCCAAAAATGTTAACATATATTTAGCTGGTTAGTTTTAAAAATCCTTCCCTCTTTAGGTTTTCAATCTTTTGGTAAAGATTAAATGAAAAATTAATCAATATCAATCTTCTTAGTGTTTTATCCAATCATAAACAAGCTTGCCTAAAACTAGACTAATGAGACTAGATGCAAGTTGAAAGAAAAATATAGTGAATATTATACCTCAAACTACATTTATTAGCCAAGCTCTATTTGAAGTTTAATTGCTAATTATACAAATAAAACGACGTAAAAATTATATAAAAAAGTGAATATCTCCATTAACATTGAAATGAATTAATTGGTCTCTTGAAATCCTTAAATATTTAGAGACTAACATAATAAGATGGGTGTGACATTAACCATAAACAAATCAAGTTTGAAATTTCATGGGCTTTAAGTATGAAAAATTTGCAAGGTTATATAAGTTAATAGATTTTATACTTATTTCTCAAATGTCATGGTCAACCTTTTCATAAGGATTTTTTATATCATAAAAATTACAATATCTAAATAAAATTTTATAAACAAATATTAAACATTCAATAAGCGATTATGCATTTAAGTAACAAGGAGAATCAAGTCTCAGGTTTATCAAAATTTGTGAATTTAATGCATCTTTTAGAAAATAATAACAAATATAGATATTAATATGTTTCAATACCTTCAAAGTCTCTTCTATTTTATATATTCTTCCAAAAAAATTTACATTATCACACAAAAAATTTAAAAGATACTAAAAACATCTAAAATTTTACTTAATGACTCAAAAGAAAAAATTATTTACAATTGTATTGATTAAACAATACAAAATAATTGAAAAGAGAAAAGGTGATAAAATTAAAATTAATTGTCTCGATTAACCATTCTATGACACCTTTAAAAAATATTACAAATTAATAATACTTTGTATAATATAACTATATGTAACTACCTTAAAGAAAAAAATTGTACATAAGTAGTATTTGAAAATTTGTTACTTAAAATTTTAGTTTAAGGAATTTGAATTCTATCAAAATAATGCATTTAAAAAGGTCAAAAAAATAAAATTCTAATATCATGAATACAATAAATTAATGCAAAAAAATATTACACAATTTTAAACCAATTAAAAGAACATAAAAAGTAAACAAATTTTCTAATATTGTGAATGCCATTATTAAGTGTAAAGGATTTTATAGATCTAACTAGTATATTAACCCAAATCAATTCTTTGTTTGCTTAACATTGGCACAAAAACCAATAATGGTATTATGATTGGATAACTACCTCATAGGAGAGTCGATCTACGTAGATTTTGTTCCTTTGTTGCAAAGAGGGTAGACTATTTGAATGTGACTTAATTAACCTAATTAATATGAAAATAAAACCTAAAAATACAATCAATTTATACAATTGAAAAAAAATGTTGAAATAGTTGCAGATCAAAAAAGAGCAAGTAGAGTGGCACCTGTCATAGAAAATAGAGCTTAGAATAACTAGGCTAGAGTGCTAGGAACCCTAGTTTAAGGGTTTTGGATAGTTTAAATTATAATTTGAAAGTCATAGGTCTACACTACATAGTTGTACTTTGGAAATTTTCACCTTCACACCTAAACCTACAAAACCGAACAAAGAGAGGAGAGTGGTACCCATATAGGCGTTTGCCTTGGTCAAACCCTCATACCCTCATTTTGGTATTTCTACCTCCACAAATAGCTGATTTTATAATTGATAAAAGTGTGACCTTTGAACCTTAAGTGTGTCTAAGGTTGTGGTGAGTAATAATATTAAAAATAAGTGAAAAAATCCTAATCAATTGGGTTAGAGTGGATTCTTATATGAAACAATGAAGGAGATACAAGATCCAATGGAAGAGAAAGTTAAATACTCAAGGGAAATCAACATAGTGAAATGCCTTGCTTAGTATAGCAAGATGATCAATGCCTAAAGGTGAGAACCCACTGATTTAGGTCTTAATGTTCTTGAAGGATGATAAATCCATTCACAAACCCTAGATTCCAATTTTTTCTTCAACTTATCTCTGTGGATATCCTAATGTCTAACCCTTTCTAAGCAATTGAAATGCAATGGAAAAGCATAAGGAAACACCTCAAGATTAGCCTAAAAAATTTGTAAAAGCAAAGAGGAAAGTGTTAAATGAAGACAAATGATTATACCTCCCTTTTGCAGCTGAAACTCTTTGGTTGGCCCTTGATTTGGATTGATTTGTATGCTCCTTGATGGCTTTTGATATGGCTAAATGCAAGTCTTGACTATATGCTTGGATGCAAATGAAAATGGGTGAAATTGAAGACTAGATGAGTGCATAAAATGGCAGCATTTAGTTGCAAAATGGCTAAGTGTTAAAAATGTCTTAGAGGATGGGGTATTTATAAAGAAACTTGAATTCTCTAGAGAATTCAATGGTTGGGATTTATCCAACAAGGTCAAGATGAAGGGCTAAGGTGAGTTGAGGACTCACAAGCCCTCACATTTTGACATGTGGAATGTGAAATGGCTAAGGGTGAGGTGATGTGTAGGTGATGTGGAAGGGAGGTACATGATGTGGAGGAAGGACAAGTACCTTCCAAGTACATTGGGAGATGAGAAGATTCCTTGGAGGAATAAATGTGAATTAAACTTGGGAGAATCTAGTGGATAAGAGAGGGTCTCCAAAAAGGTGGGATTTTGTCACATGTGACTTGATGTGACAAGTCAAAGGTTCTAGAAGATGCATGGGAAAAAGGGATTCTAGGAGGAATAAAAGTGAATTAAAAATTCACATTGGGAAGAGAGGAGCCTTGGATGAATAAAAAGAATTAAAAATTTTGGGGATGGGGAGAGTTGACCAAGGTACTAATTAGTTTTAACTAATTAGTAATTAGAAGATAATTAGGGTTAATGAGGATTAGAAGCCAACTTGCAAAAGTTGAGGATGTGACACATCCTAATCAAGGATTAGGCATGTGCACATTATTAATGAAGAGATTAGGAGATGGATTAGATTAGATGAATGACATGAGGAATTAAGTAAATGTAATATTTATTTAATTCATTTGATGAAAAAGGATTAAGGTAAAGTATTTAATTATTAATTAAATACCTTAAGGATTTGACAGCATTAAGGATATTAATTAAATAATAGTAATATTACTAATTAACTCTGATAAGAGGATGCTTAGATGAAAAGATAAATTTGGATAAATTCATGTCCAAATTAAGATGTCTGCCAATTTCAAATTCCAATCATTGTAACAATATCATGTATAAATGTGAAAACTTTCTTATAGATCTATAAAATAGGATGTTAATTTTGGTAGAGCATTATTGTAATTTTAATTGTATGTCTCTTGCAATAATATAAGAATAAACCAAAGTGTAGGTTGACTCATTTAAATTTAAATTTTTAGAATGTTTTACAACCTAAATCTTAAAATTGAGATCACATCACGCAAGACAAAGGCCGACCCAACACATGTTAGTTTTTTTAGAATAATGTCAAGACTAGGGTATTAAATGCCCTTGGCTATATTTTTTTCACTTGTTGAAGTGGGGATCATAAGTTTAGAGTCCCTTGACAAATAATTTTCCCTAAATTCAAGTACTTAATAGATTTTTAAAGGCATAATATCAATCATAATGTTTTTTAGGGTAGTATTAGCACATTATCTTGAGTTGGAAGGTAAGGTCAAGGATATTAAGTTATCCTAAAGCAAACTAAGGGAGTGGAAACTAAAGAAAGCACCAGATAGAGCATAAAATCATTCATTCAAGCTCAAGAAGCACAATTTATGATGCAACATTTAACCCCCACTTTAGCGGTTGTATGGCACTACATCCATATGCAAGCTAAATTATAGAATTTTTTTTGTATTAAAGATGATTAAAAAACAAAATTACATAATCATCAAAAATGGAAGAATTTTCTATTAGCGGACCATGCAAGGTCTTTTACTAAACTAGCTATTAAAGACCATGCAAATTATTATAAAATAATATGTTAAGGATAATTATATTTGTATCATTAAATTTTCATCATACAAGAAAACTTGTATAGTAAATCCAAGTCCATATACTAAGTTGTCCCTTGCAGTGAACTATGTGCATATGAAGATTATGAGAAGATATAGTCACAAAACTATGATAAAGATAGATTACTATAAGTGAACATCCTAACATAGACCGATCAAAAGTTCCTACTCTCACTGAAAGAATCATTTTCTTTCTATGGTGTTTCAACATGTAAGATGTTTTCGTTGGATCTAAGTACTTCTATAGTGGCTCCTCCCCATGTAGTAGGTGAAACCTTGGTCCTTTCAATGTTTTAGGCATGGTCTCTTGATCATGCAAGAGCCTCATAAGCTACACTAGAAACTAGCTAAGTGAATTCTTCACTACATCAAGGGTAATCACAATTATAGGATTCATTATGGAGTGGGCTTAGATTTTGACATTGTGGGATACGCAGATTCAAATTGGGTGGGAGATTCTCATGATCACAAGTCTACTTCAATTTATTGCTTCTTCGGTGGTTCCAATCTAGTTCGTTGGTCAAGAAAGATGTATTCTACTATTGCTCTTTCATCTACATAGGTCAAGTATCAAGGAACACTCAATGCTACTACTAATGCCATTTAGCTTCAGAATATTCTCACAAAGTTTGATGTTCTCTTCCTGAAGCTCACATTCATCTTTTGTGACAATAAGAGTGCTATTTAGATCTCTCACAATCTAGTCCATCATCAACAAACCAAGCACATTGAGATCCACATGCACTCCATTTGAGTTTTGATTCATGAGGAGATCATTAATCTCAATTATTGTCCAACATCTTCACTGAATCCTTCATGGAGAGTAAATTCCTCCATCTGTGAACTTTGCTTGGGGTGTGATTGGTGTCCTCTTTAGGGGGCCTACTTATTCCTTCTCTTATTCTCACTGTTTATGGGTGCTTTTTCTTCTTTTGGGAGAAATTTGATATGTACATGGGTACTTAACATGGACTCATTTTTCGAAACCCATCATCTTTTATATCCTCCCAAGTTGTGCTAAAGGGGTGTTGTTGGTGTAGGTTTTTATTTTCCAAATCATGGGATAATTTATTTTCCCTTAGTTATAGGTTTTTCCTACACTTTTATTAATCTTAATTAGGATAATAAGTAATTTTATCATTAATAACTAAGAGATAAAGTGATGGGTTGTCTCCACCCTTTAGGGTGGAGTGTTTACATTTTCATCACTTTATTTAATATTGGTGGTTATTGATGGTCAATTCCTATTGGTTGATTTGACACCTCCATCCTCTCTTCAATTCTATATAAACTCACTACCTAGGTTGTATTCTTTTCATCTTGAGAGCTCTTAATGCAATTTTGTTATCAGAACATTGCATTTCTATCAGAGTTCCAGTTTGCATTGTTCATGTTTTTCAAGTTTATGCAACTTTGAATTTCTCCAATAAAGTTCTTTGGGTTATTCAATCTATTTAAGATTTTTATCAAGCTCTACATAAGTTGCAAGGTCTTAAACATTAATATATGTTATGCTTGTTTCTTGAATGTCCAAGTCAGCCATTCCATAATGAATGTTTGTAGTATAGACATGCTACAATGCATATGAGTGGAGTGTGATAATAAATTATTATTAACAATTCAATTGCATACGATAAATGATGATGGATCTAAGTACGAAAATAATCAAATCTATGACTTCCTATAATTTTAAAAATTAATACAAATTTTAATAAATAATGATCAATATTGATAAATTTTGATACATTTAAGAACTAATGATCAAATGAATAATTTTTTTAAAAAGTAGTAAGAGTAAATGATCTTAAATGATTTAAACACTTAAATATTATAAGGGTATTGACTAAAAATTCAAGAAAACAATTAAAAAAAAAAAAAACTATATTTTCTTATCAACCATTCTTTAATACCTTTAAATAATATTACGAATCGATAAACTCTTTTATACCATACATATATCTTACTACATTAATCCCAAATTTACACATAAATGACATTTTAAAAATTATCCGTTTAAATTCTAGTTAACTTGTAGAAATTTAAAATCTACGAAAATAACTAATTTTTTAAAAAATAAATAGAAAACAAACGAAAATCTAATATCATAAATCACAATATAATCAATACAAAAACTATTGCACAGATTGAAATCATTTTAAATAACTTAAGAAACAACTATAATTCTCATACCATGAATCACACAAAAACAATAAGACAGTTTTAAAACAGATTCCATCAAATTTATAAAAATAAACTGTCGAAATATCATATTTTTTATTAAATTAAAGCTCTGCTCAGTACGTCTGCATCAATCACTTCCAATGGGCATTGGGAGCTCTATAGATTATAATCTTCAAATCTGGTTATTATTGGAAAGACACAAAGACAAAAACCTTTCGGCCTACATTTCATAGTCTCCAAATCTTGGGATTGGAGAGACAATGAAATCAAAAATTATTTGGTAAAAGCAGACAAAACATAAAGGTGGAAATGCATGCATGTAAAGTTACGTTATGTTTCAGTAACATTCATAGAGCGTGATATTCACACGCAGGCGGAAATAAACGTCTCCCTCGACGGAATCAGTAGAAAGAGTTGCAATTCCTCTCGCCATTAAGAAATCACCAGTCCCTCCAACCACAGAAATATCTCTCTGCTTAAGCGCTGGATCTGCTCCAGCGAATGTGATGGTGCCTTTATAATCTGTGCTATTCAACACAAATGTGAAACCAAGCCATGCACTGAAGAAATTCTTCATGTCATACAGATAAAATCCCTGCGCTCTTCCCACCGGTGGAGAGTAAAGATTATTGTCTACCGTAATTGGATCGTCAAACACAGCCAAATCTCCAAAATGATTATGTTCAGTCAAAATGGTCAGGTTAGCCCCTTGCGGCGCTGCTATCAATGCAGACGTTGCGTTCTCAGCATTTTGCCCATTGTAGATTATATCATGAAAATACAACACCAAATTCTTACAGGGCTCTGGAAGCATTTTCTTCCAGCCCTGGCAATCTGCACTTTTCTGCAATGTAGCACACATTAAAAGCCAGACTAAACAAAAATGCAGAACTCTACCAGCCTTAATCGCCATAGCTCACTAATACTTCACAGATGGAAAGCAAGACTGACTATCTTGTTTTCAGCTTCCATTTGTACTCTATTTATATTGTGTTAAGATCCATAGTAGTCTCGAGCTGGGTTTGAATAATTCATTTGCTGGTCGACATGTGTGGGTCCATCTAATCTACCATCTTCCCTTGTTGCAGTGCATTGCGTGGTCTTCAAGTGCATATGCTCAGCTTACAAATTTCAATCAGCGCATGGCTTGTAAGGGTGGCCTCTTTTGGAGTTATCTTATTTCATTACCATATTTGAAATAACGTAATGTTTCATGTGTTTAAGTTGTAAAAATATTCGATTTATTCGATGGCCTTTCAGGTCCCAGTCAAGCTTTGTAGGACCATATATAGATGACAAGGACCAGGCAGCGACTCGTGGGTAGGAAGTGGGTATGATAATCAATCGGCTTAAGACAGACAGATTTTGATTCCAGCAGAAGTCACTTTCTTCAGCGTAAACTTTACTGTATCATAAATATTCATCGATCTTAGACAATTTGAAAAGAAGCAGGTTTTTGAAACTAAAACCAATTTTGGACGATGAGAATTTGGTATAACAAGAACTCCATTACATTACAACTAATTTACTGTGCAGAGAGCGTTCTATAGTGATATTGCGTGAGTTGCAACAATAATGAACAGTTATGTGCAGTTTCATAGCAGCAGTGACATCATACGAGAAAGGTAATTTAACAGGACTTCCTGCAAAAATTTAACTAAAAGTTCTGAGCATTTATTTGTTTTTCTATTTATCTCTAGTCTTATCTTTCTTTCTTGCCCTTTTAAGGGCATTCTATATATTGTATGTTTGATTATTTGACCATGGAAATGATACTCTGGAAAATCTCTACCATATTTGTATAGGAATGTAAATATTTAAGACTTTAGGTAGATGTTTCTTTTATTATTTAGATTAGTGGTAATGTACATTTTTATCTTCTGTATTTGTTTATCTTTTATTTTTCTATATTAAATAAAATGTTTGATTTTTTATGTTTATCCAAGTTTTGTCTAGAATTTTTTAATTTTTTTATTTGCATTTATAACCTTGTTCATGCACTCAAGATTGGCTGATTCTTTTAAACTTCTATAGATGAAAGAATGTGGAAATATTATTTTTCATCCTTTATTATTGTAGTCATCTTTCATGGTTCTATTGATTGTTCTATTGACTATGGAGTCATGTGAAAGTAGTCTTATGTAACTAAAACAGTCTAGTTTCATGTTATGAGTTCTTTCATTTCCCTTGTTCATACAAAGTAAGTGTAAGATCTCACTAAAAATCAAATGAAGAGATAGATTCTTAATGCCAAAGATTGTTTTATGAGTTGTATCCCACTTCTAAGCTTTCCATGAAAATATTTTAGTGAGAGTGTGATCATGGAAATCAATAAATTTTGGCATGTCTAATAAGACATGAGTCCAAGGATTTGTCATTCATCTTGTTTTATTCAATATATTTGTTCATTCTATTATTCTAGTGGATAATCATAGGGATATCAGATACTAAAAAAAATTATCTTCCTCTTGGCAACTCCATCACTCACAAAATCTCATTTCCTCATCTTTGTAGACATATCTATATGTACCTTAGAATCTTGGAAATAAATTTTTTATCTATAGGTTGGAATTATGATTTCCTATTGGAACAATACCACTTTGTTGATACCTATACTTTTTCCTCATTTCTAGTGTAAAATGATCCCCAAGTTGGTGACAAACCCTATTTTTAAGCCCTATGGTGGTAGGCTTCCCTAGAGATACTAGAATTAATATCTCAAGATCTAGAACTCATTTTTAGAATCCATTTGATAATAGTTTGCATAATTATAAGAAGGTTGCAAACCTATTTTTTTGGTTGTTTGATAAGTTTTGAGGTTGATTTTGATATTTTGGTATTTCTAAGTGGGTCCATAGAGCCTCATAAAAATGTGATAATTTCTCTATTTTGGCAATGGTGTACATTTTTGTATTCTATTGTGAGTCTTCAATTCTGATTTCTTGATCATCAAACAAGTCTTAGGGTCAAAATGAAAAACATTAAGTGGTTTGTTGGATGGCACCGATTACACAAGATCTCTAAAAACTTCACACATGTGTTAATTTTTTTATAATGGAACAAGGATCAACATCAATTATAATCATTCCATGTAATTTTTTGTAGCCCTCAGATGTCATTTTTCCTTATTTTTTGTAATTCTGCAAGTTGATAGACCTAGGACAAAACTTAATGAAATAATTAAAAAAAAAACACAAATATAATAAGATACAACAATAACATGATGCATTGGCACATTATCTGCACAAGTGTCATGTAGAACACAATGACACAAAGGCACAAGCAAAACAAACACCCTCACTATTGCTACAAGCAAGGTGGAACTAATGGAAGACAATAATCATGGGTTGAAGTCACCATGATCAACATATGAGAGGGGAAGTGACACCCA
This sequence comes from Sequoia sempervirens, assembly GCA_007258455.2. Classification (NCBI taxonomy): domain Eukaryota; kingdom Viridiplantae; phylum Streptophyta; class Pinopsida; order Cupressales; family Cupressaceae; genus Sequoia; species Sequoia sempervirens. Next base: position 402,851,405 of record VDFB02000017.1, on the reverse strand, counting down.
AAAAATGATCGAGTACTATCCCATGATTATGTTCTCTCACAACACCATACAAGGGTATGATGGTGAAATAATCAACCTCCAATCAACACCAAGAAATGACACATAAATACAAGTGGAAACCTTCATCAGAGTTTGTCAAGCCAATAGTTACAAACCTCCAACCATTGGATCAAATAAATGATGAATCAAGGAACTATAGGAAACTAGCACCTAGAGAGGACACTAGCATAGATGCTTAGGTGTCCAAGTCTAGTGTTGGTGTCTTGTTCTAGCACTTGAGTCCATATCAGACATTGTAGTCTTTCCTAGGAATTATAGTCTTGTTCTAGCACTAGAGTTTTGTATAGTGATAAATTTCAAGCTATCATTTGGTCCCCAAGATGTACCAAACACTTTGGAACTACATTGAAGAAGCCCCAAAAAGAAACAAACTTTGAAATGAAAAAATGACCTAGGAACCAAGGTAACTCTAGATATATGACTCCTCAAACTAATATCATGATAGAACCTATAAGGTGAATGATAAGACATCAAATTTTCCCAAAATAAAACATATTGTAGCATAGGAAGGCATCTAGAACATGTAAGTCAACTAGGACCTATGAAGATCAAATCAACTAACCAACCAAGATCTATGCCATCCACATAAGATGAAAAATGAAAAGAGGGTAGAAACTCTCTAAAATATCAAGATAAAAATGGATCTCTATTTTTATGATAATATAAGGAAAAAAATACTCACCAAAATAAGATAAAAAAATAAAGAATAAAATAATAAAATAAGTTCCTTAAGAGCCTTGTATGTATAATTATATTTACTTAAAGGATACAAATCCACATTTAGGAATATATATTTCCTTTCTATATTTATGTATAAGTAAAAAAAAAAATTCTTCCAACTATCTAGAGGATAACATGTTGTACATCTAGACATGTGAGCTTCTTAAGGATATTTTGTATTTGATAAATACTCTGAAGTCATGAAAAGAGGTATGTAATGATGAATAAGACTAGGAGACAAAAAAGCTAAAATATCTTACTTGACCTGAGCACCATCCCAGATAGGGTTTCTAAGCACCTCTTAGGACCTAGTTGAACTTGGTTAGGATCAAACCAACCACATTAGACTAAGGAAGCTATGTTTCTAATTTGTAAAAATTTTAACCTAATTACAGGTGAAAGGAACAATCAATTAGGCAACCAAGATGGAGGCCTTCAAAATAAAAGTGATTTTTTTTTTATCATGGGTGGATTGGAAATTGACTAGAAAAACCTAAAAGAGTTGGCTATTCATTCAACCACTTAAATAAAAACATTCTTTTATTCAAAAATATAAAAAATCTCTATTAACACCAACCATGAGAAGGTGTAAAATTGATTAACACTAGTAGCCTCTATTTTTAGAGGTCTATATCATGACCAAATGAAATTCATAGATTATGAGTACATAGCAACCTAAAATCAAATTAATTAAAATTATAAAGCATACCTATAAAACTATATACAAACCAGTCATTAAACATTATTCAATTATCAAATATAAATTTAAGATTTGAAATTATGGTATTACCTAGGTGAAATTTTGATGAGAAGCTCTGCTACCGGTGTTGATGTTTAAGACCAACATTAACCTATTCAAAAGATCTATGCCATCCACATAAGATGAAAAATGAAAAGAGGGTAGAAACTCTCTAAAATATCAAGCTAAAAATGGATCTCTATTTTTATGATAATATAAGGAAAAAAATACTCACCAAAATAAGATAAAAAAATAAAGAATAAAATAATAAAATAAGTTCCTTAAGAGCCTTGTATGTATAATTATATTTACTTAAAGGATACAAATCCACATTTAGGAATATATATTTCCTTTCTATATTTATATATAAGTAAAAAAAAATCTTCCAACTATCTAGAGGATAACATGTTGTACATCTAGACATGTGAGCTTCTTGGATATTTTGTATTTGATAAATACTCTTTGAAGTCATGAAAAGAGGTATGTAATGATGAATAAGACTAGGAGACAAAAAAGCTAAAATATCTTACTTGACCTGAGCACCATCCCAGATAGGGTTTCTAAGCACCTCTTAGGACCTAGTTGAACTTGGTTAGGATCAAACCAACCACATTAGACTAAGGAAGCTATGTTTCTAATTTGTAAAAATTTTAACCTAATTACAGGTGAAAGGAACAATCAATTAGGCAACCAAGATGGAGGCCTTCAAAATAAAAGTGATTTTTTTTTTATCATGGGTGGATTGGAAATTGACTAGAAAAACCTAAAAGAGTTGGCTATTCATTCAACCACTTAAATAAAAACATTCTTTTATTCAAAAATATAAAAAATCTCTATTAACACCAACCATGAGAAGGTGTAAAATTGATTAACACTAGTAGCCTCTATTTTTAGAGGTCTATATCATGACCAAATGAAATTCATAGATTATGAAGTACATAGCAACCTGAAATCAAATTAATTAAAAATTATAAAGCATACCTATAAAACTATATACAAACCTTCAGTCATTAAACATTATTCAACTACCAAATATAAATTTAAGATTTGAAATTATGGGTATTACCTAGGTGAAATTTTGATGAGAAGCTCCGCTACCAGGTGTTGATGTTTAAGACCCAACATTAACCTATTCAACATCAAAATAGAGTAATAAGAATACCATTCATATAAGGTTCAACTATTCACATGTAATATTTATAATTATTTACTAGTTACATACCTCTGCACTCAACATCATCGCATAATAGGGAGCTGGAGGACCGTTGGAAGTAGGGTGAACACTATGACCTTAAAATTTTATTATAATCATTCAACTAATTTATTTAATCTTCCATTTCAAAATAAAATTTAAAAAATTAAATTAAATTAACTTGTTGATATTTACCCGACTATTAAATCCAAATGTATCACTCAAGAGAGCTTTTATCATCACCATTTGATTTGTTGTAGATGTACCCTAGGCACGTGCATCCTAACTATCCTCTAGATCGTAAACACAAAGTGACCCACAAGATCAACATAAATAAGGTGGAATTGGACACCTAGAAAACTCATCAGCCTCATCATATTCTAGAGGCTTAGTATGTTGTAGAAAGCTTTGAGTGAGTGAGCTAATCAACTCTAATAAGTCCACATCAACATCTTCCTTCACAATGAAAGGGATAGTCACATTCTCATAGTCTAGTCTAGTGAGTGGTCTCACTGGCCGATGTGGGTCAATATGTGCCCCAACTTTTCCTATGCAAAGCCCCCACCTTTACACTATAACTCCCACATGTCAAAATAATTTAGGATTTTATTAAGGAAAAACTCACAATAGAGTTTCCTAAAAAAGTATTTTGGTACCTCATTGTTGTTGGATAGAGGATGGTCAAAAACCATCCACCACTAATCCCAAAAATTGATTGTTATCACTTGGTAGTGGCACAAATAGATAAGAAACCTCTTACATGCATTGTGCAAGGGTTGATTCATTTTTGGGTTGATGAGCACACACAAGTTAGATTTTAATTTTTTTGTATTTAACTTGTTTATATGATAATTTTACTACATAAAATTGCTTTTGTTCTTGAATCTTAGCCAACCAACTATTTATTTTCTTGCTAATTAATTCTACATGAAATATTATGCATTGCAATGATTTATCAAGGGTGGTCCTAAGGGAGTTCATTCTTACATGTTCTCTCAACCTTGCAATTAACTCTTCAATTTATTTTTTGTTATTTTCAATTTGTCCCAATTATTTTTCTTGTGTTCCTAGAGGATGATGAGGAATTCTAGGTTATGTTTGTTGAGGTTATTTTTTAGAAGGGATCTCATCATGAGGTGATTTGGGATTTTAAAAAATTGTGGGTGAATTATCAATTCCTAAAAACTAAACAAATTCAATATACACACTTAATAAAAAATTGACACTAAAAAACTATAAAAACTTACTCCTTTGACCTCATTGACATCATGACAGAATTTTGGTGAATATTTGATGAAATTTAGCCCTCCCAAATTGTAAGCATGCTTTGTAAGGTTTGTTGGCCATGGATAGAGGAATAAATGCATAGAAATTAGGAATAAGAAGTGGGATTTTCTTTTTATTGCTTTACTAAATGATAACAGGAGAATGCTATAACACACTCACGTTGTGGCTTTCATGGGGCCAAAAAGTGGGTGGCCAATTTTTGGTCCCCCATCCTTTTCCACATGCCTAGCTACTATTTTTTTTGAGGAAAAAAGTAAATGTACTTGGTAGAAATTTTAGATTTTAATGAATTAGTACTATAATTTTTGAAAGATATAAAAAAGTATGTGTGATTCTGGCCAACCTAAGTATGAGAAAAAAATACTATTTTTCAAATATTTCAATATAAGTAAAGGAAACATGCCTAAATGTGACACATTTTTTTCTAACTTTTTTCCTAGTAAATAATTAGTAATGAAGTTTTAGGAAATTTTAGCCATTAAAAACTAATTTTTTGGCCTACCTAACTTCGTCAAAAATATATTTAATTTATTTTTTAGCCTATAGTTTGTTAAACATAGAGTCTTATACATCTTTCAAATTCAAAAAATGTGAAACCATTTAAAATTTATGGATGGTTTTCAATAATCCTTTCAATCAAGACTTTAGGCACAATGCATTTAGAAAATCAATAATAATTATATATTAAATTTAAAATAAAGCATGTTTTATATTGGTAAAATATTGATAATTTCCTAAATAAACCATTTTTAATTCTTTAAATTTGAATAAAAAAGAAGTCATCAGCATGAAGGGTGAAGTCCTAAAAAGAGGATGAAACCTCTAAAAAGGTTGAAAATTTTGAACTTTAGGCTTGACATTCCCAATCCTAATTCTAAATATTTCCTAAAGAAAAAATGGAGTGAAAATTTTATGTAAAAAGAGAGATATCTATTACCTAAAGGCCCTTTTATCAATTTATGTCTTGAAAATGAATATATATGTTTTGACAAAGAAAAAGGATATATATTTTCACAAAATAGGTATCTATTTGACAAACAAAATAGATATCCATTTTGACAAAACTAGTATTTGTTATTGCAAAATGAATATTTGTTACCTAAAATCCCAAAGAGCCCTCTTTAGTGAAATGGGAATAACTTTTTTCATTTCTAATAGAAATTTTTAAAAAAAATTATAGGCATTGGAAAGGTGATTCAGAGCTCTATGCAGTGGACTAGGTAGTGTTTCTAGGCTACTATACACAAAAGATTAATTCTAATCATTTTAAATTTATCCTTTATTTTTAAAACATCAAATTCTCAAGACTTTCACATATGAATCCTCTTTCCATGTTTTTTTTGTAAAAATACTTAAAACATTGTAGGAGTAACCAATAATGAAATATTTGTATTTTGTGTAGTAACGAGAGGAACAAACTTTCATAAATCATCATAATATATATGTCCCTATCTCTACCTCTCTCACTCTATTTCTCTCTCCCCTCAATCTCTAGACCTATCTCTCCACCTCTCTTTCTCTCCCTTCCTCTCTTTTTTTCCCTACTTAGAGCTCTCTCTCTCAATCTATTGAGCTCTAGAATTATCTCACCACCTCTTCATCCTCCCTCCTTACCTCTCTCTTTGTCCCCCTTTAAACGTATCTTTCACCCTATCTCCATCTTTAGACTTATCTCCCTACCTCTCCCTCCCTCCCTCCTTCCCTCCCTCCTTCCCTCTCTACTTCTCTCAATATTAAATCTCTCTCCCTATCAATCTATCTATATCCCTATATCTCTCCCTCTCCCCTATCATCCTCTTTCTATACCTACCTCTCCTTCCCTCCCTCCCTATCTCTCATTGTCTCTCTCTCCAAAGGTCTAGACCTATATCTCTACCTATCCCTCTATTTCCTCTTTGTTTGTCCCTATTTAGACCTCCTTATATTTTTTTAAACCCAATCAATCCTAAAGAACCTTGTCATATTCTATGGTTTATTATTCATATTAGTCTTTCTTAGATCTATTCATTTATGATATTTACATCTCAATTTTATGTTTAAACCTCTTTGCATGAAAAATTATTTATTGAATTTTTATTGTTACATTTTCTCTATTATCTTGATTGTGAAATAAATTTTACTTACCCTACCATCCTTGGCAACCACATTAGCATCTATTTTTTTCATTTGATACATCATTCATATTTCACTTTTCCAATGTAAAATTGTACCTTTGGATTTATTTTTCCTCTCTCCCTCTCCCTCTCCCTTTATATCTACATATATCTCCCTTTCTATTCCACCTCTATCTTTCATAATTCATACCTATATCTATATATCTCTTCCTCTTTATATCCCTATATCTCTTTCCCTCTTCCTTTCTCCCTATCACTCCTATAGAGATAATTAGAGACAGATGGTGAGAGAATAAGATAGAGGGAAGTAGAGAGGGAAGGTGAGAGAGGTAGAGAGGAGAGAGAGAATAGAGATATAGAGAGATATATATAAAGGGAGAAATGGAATAAGGAAGGGATGGAGTGAGAGGTAGGTAGGTAGAGAGAGAGATGGAGAAAAGTAGATCGATGGAGAAAGGAAAGGAGAGGTAGAGATAGAGGGGTAGGGTGAGAGGGATATAGGGAGAGGTAGGTAGAAAAAGAGGAATATGGAGATGAAAGATAAAGAGAACTAAAGATAGAGAGAGAGAGAGGTAAGGTGGGAGGGGTGGATGGAGAGGTAGGTAGAGAGAGGGTGGTGGTATATAGAGATAAGTAGAGAGATAATGGGGAGAGGGATAAGGTTGGATATATAAAGTGACAGATAGGTAGAGAGAGGATGATGGGAGATAGAGAGAAGAGGGAAGGGAATAAATATATTTATAGAGAGATATAGGAAGAGAGAGTGATAAGGAAAGATAGGGGAAGGAAAGAGGGGAAGGTCTTGAGGGAGAGTTTGGTAATGAGGAAGATAGGGTGGGAGGGATAAAGGGAGAGGTAAGTAGAGAGATGAAGGATAAGTGGAGACAATGAGAAGTAGAGAGGGAAGGTGAGAGAGAGGTAGAGAGGATAGAAAGAGAAGAGAGATATCTAAAGAAAGAGAGGGGGAATGAGAGAGGGATGGAGTGAGAGGTAAATAGAGAGGGATGGAGTGAGAGGTAAATAGAGAGAGATTTAGGGAGGGGAGATAGAAGTAGAGAGGGAGGGATGAAGGGAGAGGTAGAGATAGAGATAGAGAGGTAGGGTGGGAGGGATATAGGGAGAGGAAGGTAGATAGAGAGGAAAGTGGAGATGAGAGATAAATAGTAGAGAGATAAGGTGAGAGGGATAGAGGGATATGTGGATAGAGAGGGAGGGTGAGGGTAGAGAGGTGTATCCTCCACTCACCATCACTCTCTCTACCTACCTCTCCCTCTATCCCTTCCTCCTTACATCTCTCTATTTGTCTCTAATTCACTTTATCTCCCATCTCCATCTTCCTCTTTGTCTACTTAGCTCTCCCTATATTCATCCCACCCTACCTCTCTATCTATATCTCTCCCTCCCTCCCTCTCTACTCTATATCTCCCTTTTTCATTTCTCTCTCTACCTACCTCTAACTCCATCACTCCCTCATTCCACCTCTCTCTACACTCTATACTTCTCTCATCTTCCCCCTCTACTTCTCTCTATCTCCACTTGCCCTCTATCTACCTACCAATCCGTCTATCCCTCCCACTCTACCTCTCTCTCATTACCTACCTCTCTCTCCCTCTTTCCATCCTTCCCTCTCTCTCCTTATCTCTCTCTCCTTATCTCTCTCTTCCTCTCCATCTCTACGTACTTGTCTCTCCCTTTCCCTTTGTACTTGTCTCTATTTCCCCACTCTCTCTACCTACCCATCATTATATCCTTCTCATCTTATTTGTCTCTCTACTTCTCTCTATACTTATCTCTTTATCCTTAGACCCTCCCTCTCTCTATGTACCTCTCCCTCTATCCCTCCTACCTTACCTCTCTCTCTATCTCTACTTCTATTTATCTCCCATATCCATCTTCCTTATTATGTACCTACCTCTCCCTATATCTCTCTCAACCTACCGCTCTAACTCTACCTCTCCCTTCCTCTCTCCCTCTCAACTTCTCTCTATCTCCCCTCTCTGTACCTACCTCTAAATCTATCCCTCCTTCATTCTCCTTCTCTCTCCCTTTATAGATATCTCTATATCTCTCTTCTATCTCTCTATAGCATAGAAAAATGGATCTTTGGACATTTTCATGCTCTTTTGGGTCCTTGTAAAGTTTGGCTTAGTTTTTCCTTGATTTAGTGTTGTAATGTGGTTAACACACTTGCATTAGGTCTTGTGCCCTTGTAAATTAATAATAATTTTATGATGCCTTGCAAAAGTGTTCCAAAGTGTTGTAACACACTTTCACACTTTTCTAGCATCTTATTAATATATTTCACCAAAATAACCTCTTTTTATCATTTACCAAGCCTTATTTCAAAGTGTTGTAAAGTGTTGTAACAAAATTTCACACTTTTATAGGTTTTTCATTAATAATTGGACCTTTCTTATGCTTTAATTGGTCCCATTTTACATCTATAGGCCTTACTTAAGTCTATTTTTTAGAATAAAGTTGATAAACATCATTTAAAATATCTAAATCCCAAACCCACTTTAAATGCCTTAGGTGGGACCCATTCACCATTAGGGACGCATGAGTCCTCTTTGGCCCAAAATTCAAAGTCAATTCAAATTTCTTGTGGGTTTTTATTTTCTAAGATCTAAGGTCAGCCTATGATGTATTTTTGGGAATTATTTCATAATCAAGTATAAATATAAGGTTTTTCTATTCATTTCACCCCCAATCAACCAATCCCCCAATCAATCACTCGAGCATTCATGGAATTTCAAGAATTTTGAGGTCATCAATTTCATGTTTATAGCATTCTATTTCAAGTGTTTTTTTAGTTATAGCATTGTCTTCAAGTTCATTCATCATTCTCTTTCCATATTTCATTTCATTTCAAGGGTTTAATTACCAACATGAGCTTTGACCAAGGAAAACCCCTATTCACTAACCCTAAAACAATTTTTCCCTCTATTTAAATGTGATTTGAAGGTCTAAGTTACAAATTTGTCAAAGAGAAAGATTGGAAAAGTTTTTATAAAATTGTCAAAGCTATTCTATAAACAATGATTTTGGTTTTTCCTCATAATGCTTCGCTCCTCCTAAGGATTTTCACCTAAAAGGAGAAAAGAGATTGAAATGGGTCCCAAAATGCAAGGGTTTATACTCAAAGTCTATGTAATGAAATTTATTATGCCTAATTAATATGTCATAACCTCTGAACTAAAATTGAAATGATCTAATGATGTTAAACTTAAGAAAAGTAAAGTTTTGGAAAACACAATGTGATATGTAGAGATGCCTAAAAGTGCAACTAAATGATGAAATAACATAATAGAATGAAAGAGGTGAAACTAGAATATGAAGCTTGATGTTGGGAGATTCTGGAATCCTAAAAATTTGACTGAAAATGTTGACTATGACACTTACACCATGTGGGGCAACTTAATCCCAGTTTTGGGAAACTTTGTTAGAACAAGAATCTGCTAAATGGGTATCTGGAAATGTCAAAACCAGTTTTCAAGCCTGGAAGTGGGACTAATTTTCCACTGGTGGTGACTTAGTCCTCTTGGAAATCTCAGGAAATTCGGGATAGAATCTTGAAGTCTCAAGTCTTCACTTTCTTTTCTAACATGTGTACATACTTGATTCTATAGAAAACGGGGTAGAAAGCCTCTCCAAGGTTGAACTAGGGTTTTTTTGACTTGATTGACTTTGTAGACTTGTTGAACACCTTTCAACAACTAATTCCTTGATGAATCTAAATACAAAAGTCTACAAACACACATGCAAAAGGGGAAAAATGGTTGAGTGTTAGAGAATAAGGGTTTGCTTTGGTCAAACCTCACTTTGGTAATCAAACCCTAAATAATGAAATGGAATGAAAAGAGTATGATAAATAGATAACATGAAAATCTCATAAACTTACCACACCTTTGATGCTCAAAATTTGAAGATATGCAATGAAGTGCTCCAATATATTGACTTGATAATGCTTGATTGCTTATGAATAACTTGATGAATGCTAGTGAATTGAGAGAGTGTATGAGAAGATTGTAGAAGATTGTAAAATGAGGAGAAAAACATTTATTTATACTTGGTTTTATTAAAATTTCCTGAAAGTAACATATCACAAGTCACCCTCAAGGATTAGAGGACAAATTCCTGCTAGAATTTTAAAATTATTTTGAGTTTTGTGCCAAAAAGGACTAAGTCGCCCCTATTGGTGACTTAGTCCCACTTAAGCAAATTAAGTGGGTGTCATGAATTTTAGGGCATTAAAATTTTTCCAATAGGAATGTTCTCAAAAACACACTTGAAAACAATCAGAAAGTACATTAAGGGGTCAAATAAAGAATAAGAAAGGTGTAAATAGTGAAATTAAGCTTGGAAAAGTGTGAAATCTTGTTACAAGACTTTACAACACTTCAAAATAGGACTCAATAAGTGATGAAAAAGTGGTTTTTAGGTGAATTGTAATGAATAGAGTCTAGAAAAGTGTAGAAATGTCTTGCAACACTTCACAGCACCTTCACAAGATGTTGTAATTTGAATGTTTAGGACCTAATGTGAATGTTTTGATCACATTACAACATTAAACCCAAGAAAGATCAAGAAAAAGTCCATTAGAAAGACTCAAGTGAGCGTAAAAATGTCAACTATAGAACTTTTGGTGACACATTAATCCCCCAGTTTAGTGAGAGGGTAACTTGCTTCAAACTCTTGCTAAAGTATCCCAACATGCACATCAAGAGGGATCCCAATGCACTCACATTGGTAAGATGAAACAACAATAATCAAGAGGGATGATCAAGCCCCCAAGACTAAGATCTCATGGAAAACCAAACATAAGAACAAAGGAACACACATGATGAAGAAAAGGTATGAAAGCTTTGATCATTTGTCTAGCTTAGTGTGGATTAGATCTAGGCTAGTTGCTTGAAATAATAAATGTGAACTCACTCTGGGGTGACAGAACTTATAGTTGTCTATTGGGTGATAGGTCCCAAGTATACTCACTCTAGGGCCATGAAACTTTTGGTTTTCTGTGGGGTGAGAAAGCCCAAAAGGGGAGATACATACACTAGTTCGTGTGCACTCACAAACACATAGGTGGCTATGGGGAAAGTCGTACTACTAAGTGGGTTTCCTGCTCAACCATATCAAAGTTATACCTCCTAATAACTTTAACAAGGAACCATAAAAGAAAAAGTCAGCCCGT
>VDFB02000017.1:402780653-402839999 GCA_007258455.2 Sequoia sempervirens | reverse complement strand
CATACAAAAGTATCATAAAACTCAAGGATTACAATGACATAATCAACAACATCCAAGAGTCATCAAAATAACTTAAAATCATAAATCTCATCACATAAATCAAAGCAATGACCAGTAAACAAGTAACCAAAGGATGATCATGAAACACTTCCAAATCAAACTGAATTAATAAACATAATACAATTTCATATTGCAATTAAACAATACAATAACATCATACCACAATACCATAAGAGTACAAGATCATAAGTCAAATATCAATGAGATCATACAAGACCACAAAGTACACCAAAGATGTATCAAGGCAATACCCATAAATCAATATAAGTCCATTCAACCACAATCTAAACCAACTCCCATAACATACTTCCAGAGGAACACAATAAAGGAAAATACCTGGGTAACTAGGGGAGAGTGTCATCGCATAGTCCTACATGGGCTATCCTATGCTCTTCCTCCCAACTGGAGGCGCCGGTCCCATATATGGCTGTCATGTGCCCTTCCTCCCAAATGGAGGCATCGGTCCATAGGGTGACTCATGCAGAGCCATAGACCTCTCGTGAAGATGAGGTCACGACCTTTCCAACCACAGCCTTCTCAGCCTTCCATTAGTCTGCAGAAGCACTAATGAAGACAAGGCATCCATTTTTTTTATCTTATAATGATATTACTACCCAACCCTCCTAAGTTAATTATTAGGTTTTCACTTGTTTACTAACTCACTCGTGGGTTATCCTATGCCCTTCCCCTTAAGCGGGGTGGCGGCCCCCACGAGGAGTAACTCTCCCTAGAGACCCAACAACATCACACCAAAACCAAGGGTTGTACATCATAACAAGAACATTAGATCACAATAGAGAAACATGCGATGCATTACCCTTCTCGCTATAAACACAAAATCAAAGTCTCATCAATTCCCGTACAACCCTTTCAAAATCATGAAACCAAAACACTTGCCACATCAAGGCACATAAAGAGAGAACATCAACTGACAATCTTCTCAAGCCTCTGGAAGCCAAAAAGAATGAAAACCCACAAACAAGGGTAAAATGAAGTAACACAAGCTTTTCCCCAATAATTCCAACACAAGGATAAAATTTCCCTCAAATATGAGATTATCTCCAAAAAGCCACACAAAGAAAGTTTCATCAAACCCCATCCACAAATCAATCAACTCCAAAACACAAATGCAATCCATATATCAACAATGGCATCACCTCAAAAGGAACCATAGATGAAAATCAACCTTTAATTCAACAAAAAACACTCAACATCCAAAAGCCACCAATTAGGCATTCCACGGGAGACCTCAATTTTCTCCTCACAAGAATCCCTTAGAGTGGTACGTAAATCACCTTCGTAAAAATCAGCAACATGACAATGACAACAATAATCCATTTACATTCCCAAATAAAAACCAACCTACTCAATAACAAAACAATTACAATCTCAAGGTTCTAAATAACTATCCATATAAGAACCTCATTTAATAGAAACTCATATTTTCATAAAGACTAACTAACAATCCAAAAGAAATAATTAAGAATGAAAACTCAATTCGAGGGACAATTTTAAAACTCATTTTCATAATAACACTCAATTCAAGGAATAATTTATTTTGTTGATTCAAGTTTATAAAACTACCATAATGAAGTCAAATAGAGTTTACTATAATACTTAACCATGGCCAAGGATACACAATTCCATAAAAGTTCAGTACAAACACCCATGACACAATACTCAACAATTACTTAATTAGAATATACAAATAAGAGAATCATTGTTCCTACTAAATTTTTATAAGATGCGAGGAGTTAGATATTAAGATAATATTTATTTAATTCTAAAAGAAATATAAAAGAATTAAAAGATATCACGAAATTAATACTATAAAATTAAATCACCAAATAAGAGAACATATAAGAAAAAGTCAATATATACTTTATATTTTAATTTTCATTAAAATAAATCTCACGTTAAAATTTTTAACCTACCTTTCCATTCAAATTTAGATACAATGATTAATAATATTCTAAAAGAACATATGTTTCCTCTTAAAGTAACAAATGTGAGGATTCTATACTTCACCATCCTTAATACATGATGACTAACTACATGGCAAGATTTCATACCAACAATTAATAACTTTATTTATTCAAAGCAAGATCCTTTAATTATATAACACCTCAACCAATATCCAACCTATTTATATTCTTAGCTTCTAATATTGAAATCAATCCCCTAAAACTAATTAATCAATTTTCCCTATTCCTTCCCACAACTCACTTACCTATTACCTATTAAAACAAATAACTTTCATATATTCTTATTTTATTTATTTTATGAATTTTTCGTTGATAACTCTTTCCCTATTAAACATTCTAGTTTATGGACCAGCTTAATTAAGCACCTAAAATAAGATTACACATTTACTTAGTTCACTATAAATCCAATAATCAAGGACCAAGTCCCCATTCTCTAGAATATTGCAATATTTATAATTAATTTATTAAGCAAATAATCTAATCACTAATTCTCGTAACAATTAAAAGGAAACACTAAATCTAATGACTAATTTATAAATAAGCATCTATATAAATATGCACATTTACAATATACATATATCTCTATTCTTGCATATAAACATACTGAATATAGAATAATGATCCCATACAAGCAATTATACGCCTCTCAGAGATACATAAACACAAATACATAAACATATATATATATATACATGAATATAACTATATCTAATTACATACAATTTCGTTCATATTGATTGAGAAGAATGCGGTGAAAGAAGTTAGTTCAGGCTTATAGTTTACCCATCTGTGGAATTCTATGTTAAATCATAAAACTTATAACCATTTGCATCTAAATGCATACATACCATTAGAACTACAGAATTTGACCAAATTTTATACATAAATGTCCCCTAAATAAAATAATAATAATATAATTATTCAGCCACTAGCGTGCTTCAACTTATTCCAAAATTAAGTGCATAATATAAAATGCAAACTCATTAATGCCGGCAGAAGTAAAGAAAATATGGATTAAACTAAACCAGCGAATAAGGAAATAGTTATTCAAAAGAAAGAGAGAGAGAGCACGAGGTAGATGAAGAAGAGACGGCACGGTGAGAGAAGAGGAGACTCAAAAGCTAAGCAGGGAGATTATTTAATTTACTCCACCTTTGCAAATCTAACCATTGCAGCTGTGACGAGCTGCCAATGGTTTCAGAGAGACCATTTAATTCTGTACAAAGCCTCAACTCTAAGAGACAGGTTGCCAAGTATATTAGAAAGTGAATATTGGAATTTGGAAATATCGCTATCTACTTGCATTATTATCAAATTCCAAATGTTTTCCTCCAGACTAAAGAGAAGGAGTCAGGTGAGGTGCAAATGCGTGACTTAAGAGCAGGAGAATTAATGTACAACCTTTTCCCTTTTTTTTTTTTTTGAACCAAACTCATTTCTGTTTGCTGGCGAGTTTCCAGAGACGCGCTCAAGTTTGAAGTTTGGAATTTAACTTTAGCACGATCAACGGAAGCTCTCTAATATGCTAATAATTGACAATAAATTATTTTATTTAAGTGCAGCAGTTGAGGTAGATTTTCAACAGATTCAAGGAGATTGCTTAAACCTTAAAACTTATTCTAAACGCTTGATCTAGACAATGAACTATTTGTCAGGATGCCAGAGAGGAAAGTTATGATTGCAGGATATGCACAAATGGTACACCATGGGCAGACTTTATAAACTCTCAAATAAGATGCGATAGGTGGGTGCAAGGTAAATCATGGAGCGGCATCCAATTCAATTCTTTAATTGCATGAAACTTCATCAAATTGTATATCAACCTACAAGACCAGAAAATGCAACTAGAGTTAGCTCGAGAGAATACACTAATGTTACGACCTCATTTGAGGCCGATGACAAAGATGAGAGGGTGACATTAAAACCAAGGCTGAGGTAATTGGGTAAATGGACTGTAGTTAAAACCTTGTTTCCTAAACATGAATTCCATCTCCCGGTACTCAAATCGATTGCATGAGAGTGTAGATTAAATGAATAAATTAATATGCTCAGAACCAAAATAATATCGATGTTGGGGATGATTTAAATAGCATGCAAGAGGGAAAAGGACCTTCGGCACATCCATCTGACCACCGGTGAGTGAATATCTAAGCGATATCTAATGATTTCATTGCCGATTCATCCTAATTGATTCAGAATAAGAAGGATCAATATCCGGTTTCAAGCAACATGCATGATGATTAAAAGCAAGGACGCATTGAATCCATAACAGGTTTCTACTGCATTCAGCCTTAAGAAAGAAATGGCTTCTATAGGGAAATATTACTCCACATTCAATGACTTTAGAGTGGTATTTGGAACTAGCCATCGAATACTTAGCAAATTACCACAGACATTAAAGAGCAATTGCCCATTGTATGCACATATATAACACCCGATTATTTTACTATTTGGCTGATGCGTAATATACACCAATTCCAAGATATTAATAACCTTTAGAAACAAATTCATAACATTTACTAGACTACTGAGTACCGTCTACAATCCACCTCTAATTGTTATTGTATGAAAACTTACAATTAAAACAGAAAAAGAAAAGCAGTGCAACCATTAAATGTTACAGACACAATCAAGTAAGATAATAGCAATCAAACCTCTTTGATGCGCTTGACAGAATAGAAATCTTGACACACAACTCCTCCCAAATTCCAACTTTCCCCCCTTCATCCAACCATCAGGTGTATAAGAGAACAATCCAGTGGGCGACCATCAACAAAAAGATACACAACTTCTATTGAACTCCCCCTTCCTCCAGAATAATTCTTGTTTATAATTTGTTTCATGGTGTCTTTTCCACTCCCATCAGGAAACCGTTCGACTTCCATTACCTATTATAATTTGATCAGACCGCTGCACTTCCAATAGTTATGATTGAATGCCAGCCACTACCCTTATTTATTATTTTTATAATTGACTCTTTAATGAACCAAATATTTAATAAATTTAATCTTTCTTTTAGTTACAATAGAATATATTTATTTTGAATAAATATTTTCACCTTAATTTATTTAAACTTAAGTACAATTTTAATATTTAATCCTCTCTAATATTTTCTCACTTTTAAATTTATTAATCGAATTTAATCATTAAATGATAATTACCTTTCCTCATCTAATCTAATTACTTTAAATAACTAACTCCCAAAGATAATTAAATTAACGTTTATTATTGAATCTAATTCTTTATTTAATTCCAAATAAAACAAGTAACCTTATAATTAAATTAATCTTATTAATCAAATCCAAACATATTATTAGTGTTATTTCATGCCCTTAAAATTAAATTAAATTAAATAATAAAATCACTACATCATCATGACATTACCAACAACAACTTACTTGACATCAACGACAACCGCAAACGGAGGGCACTACACCTACTTGCCCCTTGTTGGTTAATGGGAAAGAATGCAAAATAAAATGCGCACACCCCCATGCTAATGTCTAGTTTTTTTATCACTACCATATGGAAATTGAGGAATGCAACTATCGCTACCTTCTATAGTTAAAGTTGCAAGAGCATTCATCCAACCTTTGGTGTATTGCTTTTGATGAAGCTATCACTAGTTTATTGCAAATTCCAGAAAAAAGACCTCTACATGTTGCAGCATAGCTCTGACTCTATAACAAATCCTATTGTTGTTATTAAAGGCCTTGTTTGTAAACCTTACATCTTTACTTCCTTGATCGGAACATAAACTTACAATTCTGAGGAGTGGCTTAAAAAAACCATTGTAAAAGCAACAAAACTTAATTTCCAAGTAGAGTGTAAACTGTTGCTTTTAGATATATTAAATATATCTACCCCTATTTTAGAAAAAGGCTACACTAGCGAGCCCACTCTTTGATTGTTCTTTTCCACTTTTCAACATTTCTCTTTGTCTTGACTTTTTTATGCTTAGTATGGGTTGCTAAGACTTGTGTTTTGCAAATATGAACATACTTTATTCCTATGTTTCCATATATATATTCACACATTCATTGAGCTCCCATGCTTTTAATCTTAATATGATTCCCACATTGTTTTTAGTCTGCATTGTCACTATGATTCTTGATTCTTTTTATAGGGTATGTGCAGGATCATCATGGAAAAAATAGGCCCTTGAGAGGCAAAAAATTTAGAAAATTCAAAGTTAGGAAACTTGACGTAAAAATTTGAATAAGTTATCTATATTATTTCAAAAATATGTAAGAATAGAATCTGTAGAAAATTGAATGTAGTTTCTAAACTACTAGGTATATTTAAATAAATAAATAAATAAAAATTGTGAAAATTTGAAATTTCAATGGAGTAGTACTTAAATTTTAGGGAAAAAATAAGAAGTAGGTGTTTGTCTGACCACCCTAACCACAATAAAATGATAATATTTTTTTATAATATTTTAGATATAAGTAGATGACTCATGTCCAAATGTGATGCATATTTTTTAATAATCTTTTTCCAAGTAAATAATTAATTATGATTTTTTTATTACAACTTTTGAAAAATATAAAAGCTCATATGTCTAACCACCTTAACTTGGTCAAAACTTCATGAAATTCAATTTTTTTTTTATTCTATATTATGCAAACCATAGAATGTGACACATGTTTCGGATTCAAAAAATTTGATACCATTTCAAAGCTATAGATGTTTTTCAATTAGCCTATCAATCAGGACTTTATTCATAATTCAAATAGAAAATGAATAATAATTATTTATTAAATTCAAAGTAAAGCCTAATTTATATTGGTGGAAATCTGAGAATCTCCTTTAAAAACCCTTTTTGTTTCATCGATTTTGGGTAAAAAAAAAGTCATCAGCCACATACCCTACACATACCCATCATATTGCCACTTTTTGGCCCATCATGATCATGCGCGTACCCTATATGTTGGTCTTTTAGTTCTTCCATGCCCATTCTAAAATCACTTCTTCCCTGCATAATCATTGAATAGCAATATTATCTCCAATGGAAAAATTAGACCCATACTAGGGATCTAACCATTGCATACATAAACTAATACATTCATTGTTTCATTGTAATTACCAGCATAATAGGAAGGATACTAATGAATGGTTTCCTTAAATTATGATCATGTGCTTTGAAGCTCTTACCATAGTTTTGTGCACTATTTTGGGTGTTTTTCAATGTACTGATTTTCAATATACACATTGTACTAGCACAATACAAACAATTTTTCAACTTTTCTATGAACATGTTGCACATTGCATTATAAAATGTTTTGTTATTAACAGATTCTAAATGCTATATCGTTGAATACTATAGTTGAATTATATTGGGTTATTTTTGAGTATTTGTAGGTCTGATCAACATAACACCAAAGATGTGTAGATATGAGAACTGTTTGTTTGAAATAGCTCTATGTACTATTTTTTGTATTATTCAATGTTATTAGTTATGATAAATAGATTGTAGTGGAAAATTATAGAAAATTTTACAACTTTACTATGAACATGTTCCACATACTACACTATTAAATGCTTTCTTATTAACAACATCTAATTGCAATGTTGTAGAATGCTATTTCTAAATCCTATTTTTGTTCTCTTTTAGTATGTTTGATCTAACCAGCACACCACAAAAGATGTGCAGATATAATAAGTTATTACTTGAATTAGTTTTGTGCACTATTTTGCATATTTTTCAATGTATTCGGCTATGATAAATACATTCTACTGGTTGGCTACAAATAATTTTACAGCTTTTGTATGAACATGTTCCATATATTGTGCTATTAAATGCTTTCTTATTAACGAGATCTACATGGAATGTTGTTGAATTATATGGTTGAACAATATCCATATCCTGGCAACCTAAATAGTAGTTCTATATGCTATTTTTGTTAGTCTTTAGTATTTTCCCATCTGATCAACATAACACCAAAGATGTACACATATATCAAGTGATCACTGGAAATACCTTGCAGTTTCCATTGATACAATAATAGAGATGAAAAATGTAGGCATATAAACATTGAATATCTTTACAGTTTTATACTCATCACTTGCACATACATATATATGTGATTTCTTCTATATTGCTACAATTTTTAAGAAATATATGTGGGTGCAATCGTATGTATATGTTCGTGTGCCATGAGAATCAAAATGGTGAAATGTATTATCACCCTTTGTACATATGTATATATGCAATTGGTCCTCTATATCTGTATTTTTTAAGAAAATATCATATGTGGGGGAAATTCTATGTGTATGTGTGTGCAGTATGACATTCAAAAGGGTGAAATTTTTTAAATAGAGACACTCAATTTAATAGAAAAAAATATCTTAGGGTATATAGGCACAGGAAATGTAAAAGTGGTGATAGCTACACAAATTTGTACTTAAATTCATCTAATACTATATTCTTGTAATTATCGAATACAAGAAACATGCAACTATAATGTTCAAAACATGTTATTGTTCTCATAGACATCCATGCATATAGATTTATATACACATCAATGAACATATATATGTCTACAATTATCCCTGTGTGTGTGTATATATATAGATATACGCACGCGCGCGCGCACACACACACACACACACACACACACACACATATATGTATGCATATATGTACATGTGTGTGTGTGTGTATATATGCATCAATTTCTAGGAGCTACAACTATTTATTTAGAATATTGCATGTTTTTGGATGTCATATGTACACAAACAACAAACTAGTCAAATGTTTGAAGGGTAGTTCTATAGATTAACATTGTTGTGCGCATGTTTGCACATGGTGAATTTAAAACAAATTATATTGCTAAGAATAGAAAACTTAGCAAATAATAACAAAAATGTCTTCCATGTCTAAAGTTGAGAAGGATGCAAAGAAAATGGATAACTCTAATATTGCACTTAATTTGAGCTAAATTATTTGGTACTAAATATTATAGAAAAAATTAGAAATTGTAAAAGAGCTATTAGAAAAACACTTAAGAATCACAGAGATACCAAGCAACAATAAGTAGAGGCTGAAAGTTCTATAAGTTAGTAACATGTTTTGAACATTCCATTATATTAAACTATATATGCACATACTCTAGAAACATTCTCAAAAAAATAGTGTTGTATTTTACGAATAAGTTTAGAATTATGTAACTATGTTCTATTTTCCATTTTTCTGCCTATATACCCTAAGTTTTGTCATTTGTCCTTCATGGTTTGCTTACACATATTCTTATGTGTTGTTGCTAGTTTTTCAATTAGTTTTATTTGATTCAAATAGCTAGAAAATTTTTATCTACATGATTCTCTTTTGAGCATTTCATTGTTTCGATCTTCTTGTATATTACATTCAAAAATATATAGTCTTGTCTACATTGCATTTTTTTCTAATATATGATAACACTCCATGCAATTTGCAATGGGTTTCCCAGGCCTATTCACAACGATGGTGGAGTTTTTGACCATATGAGTTGGCAGTGGTGGAGTTGGTTGCATCAATCAGCAGGAACAAAATGGTAAAATCCTTCCATCCACCATCATTAGATAGTATATTGGAGGGTTTAACAAGTGTTGTGATTTGAAATCTACAATGGTTGGCCTCCTATTATTGTTGTAAGTTTTTCTGCAATGTCTTTTTTCCATTCCATACACATCTAACCAAAGACATATATTTTGATAGATTCAAATAAAATGTTGCTTTGCAGTAATATCATGTTGGGCTCAATGCAAGAATAGAAGGAAAAGGAGATCTGAAGCCCATCTGTGGGACAATTGGTACCTAAAATATGACCATATCTATAACCATAAATAAGGTTTTTTTATAAATTTATATTTTACTAAGTTATACATTCAACCCTTTTCTTCCTGCATGTCTAGAGAGGCTCCAATACATATCAAAATTAGGTATGTATATAAAGTCATTTGCATGCATTCTATGCTTTGAAGAAAAACATTTGATATTTCTTTGATATCTTCCTTTCAATGATATTGGGTATTTCATCCATGGAATTGGTTTTGCTTTGAAACAAGATCTCCCATATATTCTTCTTTTCCTATATTTATCAACATTACAAAAAATCTCCATCTTTCCCAACTCTTTATCAACATTCTCTTTTTTTTAAAGTTATTGTAGCAAAAGAAGCACTAGAAAAAGGAAATCATATATGAGAACATTAAATTCTTTTGCAACTTTGTCATTATGTAATATATGATGAAACTCCATGAAATTTCCCATCGACGTTTCATACTTTACTTGCTAGGGAGTTTGGAAAGAGCCCACAAGGCTGCATGATGCTAATGTGGTAGGGAGGAGAATGAGTGTGGGTTTTGTGCTTTTCCTTTCATCGTCATATGTTTTTTGCTATATATATACATGCATGCATGAATTCTTACATGCACTTGACTACAATAAACATACTCTATTGAACACATTGCATTTGTCCACGTTTCTATATTATCTTTTCAACTTATGGAAAAAATTATCTGTAAGTAGCTCTTTATCAACATGCCCATCTTTTTAAAGTTTGTTACACCAAAAAAAATACTACAATATAAGAAATCATATATGAAAACACCCAAATTTCCCCTACTTTTCCATTGTCTGATATATGATATGACTGCTTTAAATTTCTAATGGGTCTTCCATACTTTTCTTGCTCAGGGGTTTGGCTAGAGCCCATGAGGCTTCATGATGCCAATATGGTAGGGAGGACAATGAGCATGGGTTTTGTGGTTTTTCCTTGCACCATCATATATTAACTACTACAAATAGACAACATACTATATTTTATCAACTGCATTTCTCCATGCTTATACAACTATCTTTTCAACTTGACAAATCAATTTTTTAAAACTAGTTCTTTATGACGATACCTATTTTTTTAAGGTTATGAAAACAATTATATGATGCAATAATTTGTGCAAAATGGGTATAATTCCATAGACTTGATTGAAAATTAGAGCTACATTACTTGACATTAAATATTATAAAAAAATCATTTATGGAAAATACACATGTAAAATGACTTACAAATTCTAGAGCACAATAGTTTTAAAACCCATAAATTTTCTATAAAAGGTGACAATTTTTATAATAGTCCATTATTAAACCAACACCACAATTTGGCTCTTTTGACAATGCAACTTAATCAATATATTTTCTCACCATCCAAACAAAATAACAATGGGAATTAACAACTTTTTATAAGGAGATTCATTTAGATGAGGAAAAACGAATATCATGAAACATATTGGTACAAGACAAGCAGTCTATGTAACAGTTGTAAGAGGTATTAGGATAACACAGTTTAAGAATCAGATGTAAATGACAGATGAACATAAACCTTTGGCCTAATTTGAATTTTTTTGGTCTGTGTATGTTTCCCTACCTCTCTTAAAGTTCTATTTAATGTGGGTTTCCTATCATCCATCATTTACCTATGATTATTAAGTGTTTTCTAACAACTCTTTCATAATTTCTCAAATGAAAAATGATCAAAAACCCATTTTAAATAGAACTTTAGCATATGAAGAATAGAAGGTGTAAACTATGGCTATGAACAGTTTGTTATACAAATCTTCTATTGTACAAAATGTGTATAGCACCAAAGATGCACAGAGATAACAAGGAACAATAACCAGAGGCTAAAAGACATACACAGACCAAAAGAAAATGAAAGTAGTCCAAAGATTAAGGTCAATGTTATGTTTGTAGTTTATGCCAACCTACAAAATTTTAGAATTTTGAAAGTTAAAAACAATTCTTGTCACAAGGACAATAGAATAAGATACTCCTAAAGTGTCATGCCAAGAAAAAAAATACATGATGGAAAAATCCTTAATCAAATTCACAAAAAATTTTACCTGGGTTAAGATATGAAGAATACAAGAGCTAAACTATAACAATGAACAATTAGTAACATGAAGCTTTAAACAAATGAGAACAAGAGAATATCATGAAACATATTGATATAAGACAACCAATCTATGTAACAGTTGGCATTTACCTATTGGGTATTTGTTTCAAATTTCTATCAATATTTTTGTCAGCCCAACCATTAATAAAATTTCTCAGCGCCAAAAAATTATAATCGTTGGTAGTCGTTGGCAAGTTTCCTAGGGTTGTTTATGACGACATGGAGTTTTCTAATTATGTGGGTTGGTAGATGTGGAGTTGATTTCCTTGATACGTGGAAGAAAAATGGTAAGTGTTTGCTCATGTCAAGGTTAATGCATCCTAGCATTGTGGTACAATGGTGTAGGAGGAAGTGAATGCAATATTAGATGTTGCAGTGTGGGAAAGTATACTTCAAAATGTGTGAGAAAATATATTGATTCAATTGCATTGTTGAAAGAGCCATTGTGGCATTATGAAAATGTTACACATACTCTACCATTAAATGTTATGTTATTAACATCTCAATGCTATATCATTGAGTGATATGGATGTATTGTAGTGATTTTCTAACAAGCTAAATAATACTTGTATATGCTATTTTTAACTCTTTTTTGATCAAAGTATACATAAATACGAATAAAGATAGTATACACATCTATTTAGATATACATATGTATATATAAATTGTTGTTGCATTGTCAAATGATCCACAGTGGTCTTCATCTATATATATGGATATATATATGCCTATGTGTATATTTTTAAATATGGAATAGGGAATTCAATACACACACACACACACACACACACACACACACACATATGCATATATGTATTTGTCTATGTTTTAGGGAATTCAATACAATTTCCCTTTTCTTCAGTAATATTTAGTAGCAAATAAGTGTTATTCTAACACCTCTTTTACAATTTCTCTATTTATCTTCAATATCTACTACCAAAGAATGTAGCTCAAATATTATATCAATATGTTTCATGATATTATTTTATTCTCATCTATGTGAAGCTCCATACAACAAACTGTCTGGGGTTGTTTATGATAACGGTGGAGCTTGCTACTTATGTGGGTTGGCAATGGTGGAGTTGGTTTCCTAGAAACATGGAAGAAGAATGGTAAGTGTTTTCCTATGTGATGGATTTTGAATTGACAAGAAAAATCTTACATAAACTAATTTTCTTGTATCAATATGTTTAATGTGGGTTTTCCATCATATGTCATTTACCTCTGATTCTTAAGTGTTTTTCTAATAGTTCTTTTACAATTTCTATATTTTTTCTATAATATTTATTTCCAAATAATATAGCTTGAATTTTGAATTGACAACCCAACTATTACATAGATTGCTTCTATTGTATCAATATTTTTTATGATATTCTTTTTTTCAATTCCCCAAAGCAAACTATTCATTATGTAACAGTTGGCAGTCTATGTAATAGTTGGGTTGTCAATTCAATGACCATTTTTACTATATGCTTCCTTAGATTGTAATTGTATTTTTTATATAGATACATTTAAACTTGCATAATATAAATGATGTTATAACTTTAGGGAAAATATCCATCTTAGTAAACAATTGTATGTAAATAATCTTTTAAATAGGCTAAAAAAGATAACTATACAAACATACAAAAATGCAATGGGTAGACTAGAATATCTTTTTTGATGTCAAATGTATGATTGTTTTCCCACAAAAAAATTCACATTTAAAACTTCCCCTTTTACAGCCATTGTAGATTGCATGGTTTATGTGATTATGGAAGGCAACCACACACCATTGTCATGTGTTTCTAAGAGGACAAAAAATTTGTTGATTGCATCACATTGTTTATCCCTAGAATCCCATGGCAATGGTGTATGTTGCTCCATTCAACTAAACCATTTACAATGTCATGGTTGGCCTTGTTTTAATTTTGTACATGACTACATTTTTCCTTTCTGGTTAGTGGTTGTTATATGTGCCTATGTTTCATAAACACATTTATACATATACATCTTAGCCATGCAATGCAAATATAAGCACTTCCAAAACAAAATATATACCGATATATATGTTTGGGAAGTCAGATGCACCATTTTAGTTATTATACACTCTTCTATATATTCCATCTATCCATGTTTCTTCAGCCATCTTCAAATCCCATAATGCCAATTCTTTATCAGGGTACCTGTTTTCATCAAGTTGTCACAGCAAAAAAAAGACTACAATTGCTAGAGATCTTGTTTGACAACACCTATTTTCCCCCAAAAATTTTATTGTGTGATATATGATAAGAGTCCATGAGATTTTCCATGGGCCTTACTTGCCTTTCTTGCTCAAAATTTTTGCTAAAGCCCATGAGGCTTCATGATGCCAATATGGTAGGGAGAAGAATGAGCGTGGGTTTAGTGCTTTTTCCTTCCATCCTCATAAATTTTTTGATGCTTATATATATGGATACATTTAGACTTGCATAATATAAATGTTGTTATAACTTTAGGGAAAATTTCCATCTTCATAAACAACTATATGTAAATAATCTTTTAGATAAGCT
Source organism: Sequoia sempervirens (assembly GCA_007258455.2). NCBI lineage: Eukaryota > Viridiplantae > Streptophyta > Pinopsida > Cupressales > Cupressaceae > Sequoia > Sequoia sempervirens. Next base: position 402,825,488 of record VDFB02000017.1, on the reverse strand, counting down.
AAAAAAATAATTGTACACACATGTAGTAATGCAATGGGTAGACTACAATATCCTTTTTCAAGTCAAATGTATGATTGTTTTCCCACAAAAAAAATCCCATTTAATATTTCCCCTTTTACAACCATTGTAGATTGTGATTTATGTGACTATGGACAATAACTGAACACTGTTGTCATGTGCTTCTGAGAGGACAAGAAATTTTTTGATTGCATCACATTATTTATCCCCAGAAGCACATGAAAATGGTGTATGTTGCTCCATTCAACTAAACCATTTACAATGTCACGGTTGGCCTAGTTTTCATTTTGTACATGACTACATTTTTTTCCTTTCTGGTTATTGGTTGTTATATGTTCCCATGTTTCACAAACACATTTCTATATATACATCTTAGCCATGCAATGCAAATACAAGCACTTGCAAGACAAAATTTATACAGATATATATGTTTGTGAATTTAGATGCACCTTTTTAGCTATTATACACTCTTCTATATATTCCATCTATCCATGTTTCTCCATCCATCTTCAAATCCCATGATGCTAATTGTTTATTGGGATACCTATTTTTGTCAACTTGTCACAACAAAAAAAGACTACAATATTGGAGATCTTGTTTGAAAACACCTGTTTTTCCCCAATTTTGTTATTTTGTGATATATGATAAGAGTACATGAGATTTTCCATGGACCTTACCTGCATTTCTTGCTCAGGGGTTTGGCTAGAGTCCACAAGGCTTCATGATTCCAATTTGGTAGGGAGGGGAACAAGTGTGGGTTTAGCAATTTTTCCTTCCACCATCATATATTTGTTGCTACTTATATACATGGACACACAAATTCTCACATGCACTTTTCTACCAAAAACTTACTCTATTCTATATGTTGCATTTGTCATTGTTTACACAGCTCTCTTTTCAACTTCTCCACTAGATTACTTATAGAGAATTATTTACCAAGATGCCATGTATTCAAAATGTTTCATTTATGTTTTTTTATTTACAATAGATAATGCTAACCTCTTTTATTGTATATCTATATTATTTCCTTTATAATGTTGCACAGATACAATAGACATTCAAGAAAATTAGTGTATTATAAATTGTCTATTTCAAATCATTTCATGGTCCAAAAACTCGATCCAATGTTGCTTGCCCTTGTTAAACACCATGCAAGTAAGTACATAACTTTTCCATTATCAATAAATATATTTGGTGAACCAATTGTAAATATTATTAATTATTTTTAGTTTCACATTGTCTATATTGATTTTACCCATATACTTACTTTTTATGCTTCCTTTTTTATTTTGCTTTCCCATCCACTAACATACCCATGTCTTCTATTTGAAGGAACTAGGCTAAAGTATGTAAAAGCATTTGAAAATCAAGATATGTATTTTTTTTTATGTTACTACAACAAAGAAAACACTACAATATGAGAGATAATATATGAAAACACAAGATTTTCCCCAACTTTGTTATTGTGTGATGTATGATGGAACTCCATGAAATTTCCCATGGGAATTTCATACTTTTCTTGCTTGGGGGTTTGGCTAGAGCCCATGAGGCTCCATGATGCCAATATGGTAGGGAGGATAATGAGCGTGGGTTTTGTACTTTTTCTTTTAGCACCATATATTTGTTGTTACATAGATACATGTGTACACAAATCCTTGTATACACTTGGCTTTGACAAACATACTATATAATAACATGTTTTTCATGTCATAGCAAGTGGTGGGGAAGCACTTGAGACTTTGGTTATGTCTCCTCAAAACAAGGCATAAATTTTAATTCTATTATTCTAACAATACAAAATATGTGTATCGTGTCATCACATTCTTCTTTTGGTGAGGTTTGTTCATTTATTTTTGATCAAAGATTGTGTGAGTGAGTCTTCAATTGGACTATAAACATCTATACTCTCTAAGTGATATTTTTCCCTATATAATCCTTTTTGTGTTGCTCAAATGGTATAAAATTTATCAATATAATATTTTTGCTTTCTTCCTTAATAAATGCATTTACAGATTTTTTTTATTTGGACAACAATTCAAGTTGTTACTCTATTTGGTCATCCATTTATTATTTTGTTTTATCTAAGTCCTTTTTATTTTCTTCAAAATTACTTTGTTGTTAGGACATCTATTTGCTTCCATTTGTTCAAATTTTTAATATCTAAAGAATCAAACCATAATTCCTACACCAATTAAGGAGCATATTTTTACTAGAATTAATTCATTAAAAAATGATATTTTTTATTTTTTATTTACTTGTAATTGAATACTTTTGAATCCTTTCTACTTGTCTCCATTTTATTTTACCACTAATAACCCATAAATCACACACATAATAATGCTTTTATTTCCAAAATTATGGACTAAATACTACTTATAAAAAGTATTGAATATTAAAGATATTTCATTTTTGAAAAAGTCATTAGTGATGACCATCAAAACTATTATTCAAATAAAAAATAATCAAAACAAATAACATCAAAGTAATAAATTGTCTAGTGCCACAAAAGCATTGCAAAAAATATGCCATACCTAATGTTATAGACTGACTTTCTTTAAAGAAAACTTTTTTATTGAATAGTAGTAATTAAAGGCATGACTAATAACTCTTTAAAAAAGAAGAATCATTTAATTTTTCATACGTTTCATAAATATTATTTAATCCACAACTTCAAGTCTGCCATGTATTTGTATGCATATGTATCGTAAGATAATTAAATAATAATCTATCAATTGATTGATTAACCTAGACAAAAAGGTCAAATATAGATGTGCATCTAGGTCTAATAAATATAAAACTAACATAAAGCTAAAATTATATCATACTTGAAATGTTGGAAAGAAATTATTATTATTAAAAAAATTAATTATTTAAAATTTAAAATTTTATTTAATTTTTTAATTCTGATTTTTTAAGAATAAATTTATTAAAAAATTGTATTCATTGAGAATTATTTTACTATGGATTCCCAATGATCTGTTATTTTCTTGTGATTCCTAAAATTATTTAAAATCAATTTTAAATAACTATTGTAACTAAAATTATTAAATATTACATATTAATAAAAATAAAGTTATTGAGGATTAATTACTTAAAATTAAAATTAATGGATACATTGCAAATAATAAGATTCGTTCAACATGACCTATGGTTTTATTTTACATTTTCATAATCAATTTTCAACTAATAAATTTTGATGTGGAAATGTAAGACCAAATTTCCATTTTATGCAAATGGTTCTTAATCTTGCATGCATTGCATGTGAGATAAGAATGGAAAAGTGGACTAAAACATGAGGTTAATAATGCTTTACAATACTCAAATTAAATGAAGACATATAAAATAACCTCTACGCCAAAATTAAGTGATTTATAATATGTTCAAGTTAGGCTATTCAAATTGATAGCTTCCAATGCACACATACATTGGCTTTAACTTTAATACATATGTATCGATATGCTTGATCTATCCATCTAATTATCTATAATAATATATAGATTTCCAACATCTCTCTTCATTATGATCTACTCCACCTATTTCATCCTACATAAAGTCCAAAATCATAAGATTCACTTCCTACTGTGAACTAACCTCACGTTATTTCATATTGGCTTATTAGTACACTTTCCCTTTGTGACTCAATCAAACAACTCCAAATATTACTAATTATTTATATCTCACAATGCATTCCAAAAAAAGTTTGTTTCTTCCCATTGAATAGTCATTTGCGATGCACCCTATTGACTGATCGTTGCATGCCTATGGATGCGACTGCTAATATAAAACTATCTACTATAAGTTAGCCGTAATGGAAACGAGCTCTCGCTATGCCAACTTCTCATTGTCCAAAGTTGGTCACACTGATACCTCTGATTTTTAAAGATAATTCGAATCGATGAATATTTATGGTACAGTAATATTTGGGTTGAACAAAGTGACTTCTACTGGAATCAAATCTGTCTCAAACAGATTGATAGTCATACCCACCTCCCAACAACAAGCCGCTGTCAGGTCATTATCATCTTTATATGGTTCTAAAACTTTGACTAGAATCTCAACAGCCATCAATTAAATTGAATATTTTAGCTACGTTGACACATGAAACATTATGTTATTTCAAATATAGGAACGAAATTAAGACAACCCATAAAGATGCCACACTCACGTAGCATGGCCTGGTTGAAATTCGTAAGCTGAGCATATGCACTTGAACACCACGCAATCTACTGCAACAAGGGAATATGGTAGATCAGATGGCCCCACACATGTTAACCGGCCAACAAATTATTCAGACAACCCAAATCGCGGCTACTTTGGTTCTTAACACAATATAAATAGAGTACAAATGGAAGCTGAAATGAATAGAGATAGTCTTGTTTTCCATCTGTGTAGAAGTATCAGTGTGCAATGGCGATTAAGACAGGTAGAGCTCTGTATTTGTGTTTTGTGTGGTTTCTAATGTGTTCCATTTTCCTGCGAAGTGCAGATTGCCAGGGATGGAAGAAAATGCCTCCAGAGCCCTGTAAGACTTTGGTGTTGTATTTTCATGATATAATCTACAATGGTAAAAATGCTGAGAACGCAACGTCTGCACTGATAGCAGCACCTCAAGGCGCTAATCTCACCATTTTGACTGAACATAATCATTTTGGAGATTTGGCTGTGTTTAACGACCCAATTACGGTAGACAATAATCTTTACTCTCCACCCGTGGGAAGAGCGCAGGGATTTTATCTGTATGACATGAAGAATTTCTTCAGCGCATGGCTTGGTTTCACATTTGTTTTGAATAGCACAGATTATAAAGGCACCATCACATTCGCTGGAGCAGATCCAGCGCTTAAGCAGAGAGATATTTCTGTGGTTGGAGGGACTGGTGATTTCTTGATGGCGAGAGGAATTGCAACACTTTCTACTGACTCCTTTGAGGGAGACGTTTACTTCCGCCTGCGAGTGAATATTACGCTCTATGATTGTTACTGAAACGTAACGTAACATTGCATGTATCTCAACGTTTATGATTTCTGTGCTTTTACAAAATAACTTTTTTTTTCATGTCTCTCTATTCAGAAGATTTGGACATTATCAAATATTGACTGAAAGATTTTTAACTTAGTTTCTTTTCGAATAACAAGATCTTGAAGATCATAATCTACAGACAGCTCAATCTTCGTTATAGTTTATCAATATTGTTTATAATTTCTTAAAGTATGAAATAATTTTAGAAATTATAAAGAAATCATAAATTTATTTTTTTATGGAAACAATTCTATTGCATACACGCTAGCATTTTTATCTTTATATACAGAACTTTGGTGGATAGATTTTTAATCACTAACCATTATCCTCACCAATTGTGCTATACCAATTGAACTAATGCCTTTGACAATTTATTTATTTTTCATCTAGATGTATAATCACTTATTGAATGTTGTTGAGCATTTAATACATATTTATTATCACAACTCACTCATATACATTGTAACATACCTATAATAAAAACATTCATTATATAAAGGCTGACCAAAGCATTCAAAAAACAAACATAACATATATAAATATCAATGCCATTTCAACATGTGTGTAATTAAAACCTATTCCATTCCACTATGATGGAGATTTGCATACAATTATTAATATCTCATGTCACCCATCACATAATAATCAAATTCTACACTTACAAAGAATTTCATCTATTGTAGTGATGAATTGAGAACTATAAACATACACATCTAAATTATCTTTTTTATATTTATTATACTGAAAGAAAGTTGTAGATGATGAGAATGTAAATTATGTAAAATAGTAACAATGCAATGCAAGTACCAAATTCACACTCAACAATCACTTAGCTAAGATTGAAAAGTTCAACTATTAAGTGACCATCTATGAATAACATTGATGTTTGGCCTAAAACTACAAAGTATCCCAATAAGAGGATATTGTAGGCTAGTAGAATCTTTGTCCACCAACACATCAAAAATTCTTAGAGAAGGAACCTCCAAAGAAATGAACTCACCACCATAGAAAGGAACAATAATAAAAGAACCATCACACTCATCTGAAGGTATCCTAACTAGCAAGATACCAATAGAAGAAGCATCCCTCATTTCTAAAACCATAAAAAATGAAATAAGAAAAAACTCTTAGAAACTTAGGGCACACAAGTAGGAGCCCCATCACCTATTTGATTAGGATAATATTGTTTATGTACCCAAAAATGTTAACATATATTTAGTTGGTTAGTTTTAAAAATCCTTCCCTCTTTGGGTTTTCAATCTTTTGGTAAAGATTAATGAAAAATTAATCAATATCAATCTTCTTAGTGTTTCATCCAATCATAAACAAGCTTGCCTAAAACTAGACTAATGAGACTAGATGCAAGTTGAAATAAAATTATAGTGAATATTATACCTCAAACTACATTTATTAGCCAAGCTCTATTTGAAGTTTAATTGATAATTATACAAATAAAATGGTGTAAAATTATATAAAAAGTGAATTTATCCATTAACATTGAAATGAATGAATTAATTGGTCTCTTGAAATCCTTAAATTTTTAGAGGCTAACATAATAAGATGGGTGTGACATTAACCATAAACAAATCAAGTTTGAAATTTCATGGGCTTTAAGTATGAAAAAGTTGCAAGGTCATATAAGTTAATAGATTTTATACTTATTTCTCAAATTTCATGGTCAACCTTTTCATAAGGATTTTTTATATCATAAAAATTACAATATCTAAATAAAATTTTATAAACAAATATTAAACATTCAATAAGCGATTATGCATTTAAGTAACAAGGAGAATCAAGTCTCAGGTTTATTAAAATTTGTGAGGTTAATGCATCTTTTATAAAATAATAATAAATATAAATATTAATAAGTTTGAATACCTTCAAAGTCTCTTCTATTTTACATATTCTTCCAAAATGTTTTACATTATCACACAAAAAAATTGAAAGATAGTAAAAACATCTAAAATTTTACTTAATGACTCAAAAGACAAAATTATTTACAATTGTATTGATTAAACAATACAAAATAATTGAAAAGAGAAAAGGTGATAAAATTAAAATTAATTGTCCCTACTAACCATTCTATGACACCTTTAAAAAATATTACAAATTAATAATACTTTGTATAATATAACTATATGTAACTACCTTAACAAAAATAATTGTACATAAGTAGTATTTGAATATTTGTTACTTAAAATTTTAGTTTTCGGAATTTGAATTTTATCAAAATAATGCATTTAAAAGGGTCAAAAAAATAAAATTCTAATATCATGAATACAATAAATTAATGCAAAAAATATATTACACAATTTTAAACCAATTAAAAGAACATAAAAAGTAAACAAATTTTCTAATATTGTGAATACCATTATTAAGTGTAAAGGATGTTATAGATCTAACTAGTATATTAACTTAGATCAATTCTTTGTTTGCTTAACATTGGCACAAAAACCAATAATGGTATTATGATTGGATAACTACCTCATAGGAGAGTCGATCTACGTAGATTTTGTTCCTTTGTTGCAAAGAGGGTAGACTATTTGAATGTGATTTAATTAACCTAATTAATATGAAAATAAAACCTAAAAATACTATCAATTTATACAAATGAAAAAAAATGTTGAAATAGTTGCAGATCAAAAAAGAGCAAGTACAGGGGCACCTGTCATAGAAAATAGAGCTTAGAATAACTAGGCTAGAGTGCTAGGAACCCTAGTTTAAGGGTTTTGGATAGTTTAAACTATAATTTTAAAGTCATAGGTCTACACTACATAGTCATACTTTGAAATTTTTCACCTTCACACCTAAAACTACAAAACCCAACAAAGAGAGGAGAGTGGTACCCATATAGGTGTTTGCCTTGGTCAGACCCTCATTTTGGTATTTCTACCTACACAAATAGTTGATTTTATAATTGATAAAAGTGTGACTTCTTAACCTTAAGTGTGTCTAAGGCTGTGGTGAGTAATAACATTGAAACTAAGTGAAAAAATCCTAATCAATTGGGTTAGAGTGGATTCTTATATGAAACAATGAAGGAGATACAAGATCCAACATAAGAGAAACTTAAATACTCAAGGGAAATCAACATAGTGAAATGCCTTGCTTAGTATAGCAAGATGATCAATGCCTAAAGGTGTGAACCCATTGATTTAGGTCTTAATGTTCTTGAAGGATGATAAATCCATTCACAAACCCTAGATTCCAATTTTTCTTCAACTTATTTCAAACTCCAATCATTGTAACAATATCATGTATAAATGTGAAAACTTTCTTATAGATCTATAAAATAGGATGTTAATTTTGGTAGAGCGTTGTAATTTTAATTGTATGTCTCTTGCAATAATGTTTCATGTTTAAATAGAGAAATATAAGAATAAACCGAAGTGTAGGTTGACTCATTTAAATTTAAATTTTTAGAATGTTTTACAACCTAAATCTTAAAATTGAGATCACATCACGCAAGACAAAGGCCGACCCAACACATGTGAGTTTTTTTATAATAATGTCAAGACTAGGGTATTAAATGCCCTTGTCTATATTTTTTTCACTCGTTGAAGTGGGGATCATAAGTTTAGAGTCCCTTGACAAATAATTTTCCCTAAATTCATGTACTTAATAGATTTTTAAGGGCATAATATCAATAATAATGTTTTTTAGGGTAGTATTAGCACATTATCTTGAGTTGGAAGGTAAGGTCAAGGATATTAAGTTATCCTAAAGCAAACTAAGGGATTGGAAACTAAAGAAAGCACCAAATAGAGCATAAAATCATTCATTCAACCTCAAGGAGCACAATTTATGATGCAACATTTAACCCCCACTTTAGCGGTTGTATGGCACTACATCCATATGCAAGCTAAATTATAGAATTTTTTTTGTATTAAAGATGATTAAAAAACAAAATTACATAATCATCAAAAATGGAAGAATTTTATATTAGCAGACCATGCAGGGTCTTTTACTAAACTAGCTATTAAATACCATGCAAATTATTATAAAATAATATGTTAAGGATCATTACATTCGTATCATTAAATTTTCATCATACAAGAAAACTTGTATACTAAATCCAAGTCCATATACTAAGTTGCCCCTTGTAGTGAACTATGTGCATATGAAGATTATGAGAAGATACAGTCACAAAACTATGATAAAGATAGATTACTATAAGTGAACATCCTATCATAGACCAATCAAAAGTTTCTACTCTCACTGAAAGAATCATTTTCTTTCTATGGTGTGTCAACATGCAAGATGTTTTCGTTGGATCTAAGTACTTCTATAGTGGCTCCTCCCCATGCAGTACGTGAAACCTTGGTCCTTTCAATGTTTTAGGCATGGTCTCTTGATCATGCAAGAGCCTCATAAGCTACACTAGAAACTAGCTAAGTGAATTCTTCACTACATCAAGGGTAATCACAATTACAGGATTCATTATGGAGTGGGCTTAGATTTTAAAATTGTGGGACACACAGATTCAAATTGGGTGGGAGATTCTCATGATCACAAGTCTACTTCAAGTTATTGCTTCTTCGGTGGTTCCAATCTAGTTCGTTGGTCAAGAAAGATGTATTCTATTATTGCTCTTTCATCTACATAGATCGAGTATCAAGGAACACTCAATGCTACTACTGATGCCATTTAGCTTCAGAATATTCTCACAAAGTTTGATGTTCTCTTCCTGAAGCTCACATTCATCTTTTGTGACAATAAGAGTGCTATTTAGATCTCTCACAATCTAGTCCATCATCAACAAACCAAGCACATTGAGATCCACATGCACTCCATTTGAGATTTGATTCATGAGGAGATCATTAATCTCAATTATTTTCCAACATCTTCACTGAATCCTTCATGGAAAGTAAATTCCTCCATCTATGAACTTTGCTTGGGGTGTGATTGGTGTCCTCTTTAGGGGGCCTACTTATTCCTTCTCTTATTCTCACTGTTTGTGGGTGCTTTTTCTTCTTTTGGGAGAAATTTGATATGTACATGGGTACTTAACATGGACTCATTTTTCAAAACCCATCATCTTTTATATCCTCCCAAGTTGTGCTAAAGGGGGGTTGTTGGTGTAGGTTTTTATTTTCCAAATGGGATAATTTATTTTCCCTTAGTTATAGGTTTTTCCTACACTTTTATTAATCTTAATTAGGATAATAAGTAATTTTATCATTAATAACTAAGAGATAAAGTGATGGGTTGTCTCCACCCTTTAAGGGGGGAGTATTTACATTTTCATCACTTTATTTAATATTGGTAGTTATTGATGGTCAATTCCTATTGGTTGATTTGACACCTCCATCCTCTCTTCAATTCTATATAAACTCACTACCTAGGTTGTATTCTTTTCATCTTGAGAGCTCTTAATGCAATTTTGTTATCAGAACATTGCATTTCTATCAAAGTTCCAGTTTGCATTGTTCATGTTTTTCAAGTTTATGCAACTTTGAATTTCTCCTATAAAGTTCTTTGGGTTATTCAATCTATTTAAGATTTTTATCAAGCTCTACATAAGTTGCAAGGTCTTAAACATTAATATATGTTATGCTTGTTTCTTGAATGTCCAAGTCAGCCATTCCATAATGAATGTTTGTAGTATAGACATGCTACAATGCATATGAGTGGAGTGTGATAATAAATTATTATTAACAATTCAATTGCATACGATAAATGATGATGGATCTAAGTACGAAAATAATCAAATCTATTATTTCCTATAATTTTAAAAATTAATACACATTTTAATAAATAATGATCAATATTGATACATTTTGATACATTTAAGAAATAATGATCAAATGAATAATTTTTTAAAAAAGTAGTAAGAGTAAATGATCTTAAATGGTTTAAACACTTAAATATTATAAGGGTATTGACTAAAAATTCAAGAAAACAATTTTAAAAAAAAAACTATATTTTCTTATCAACCATTCTTTAATACCTTTAAATAATATTACGAATCAATAAACTCTTTTATACCATACATATATCTTACTACATTAATCCCAAATTTATACATAAATGACATTTTAAAAATTATCCGTTTAAATTCTAGTTAACTTGTAGAAATTTAAAATCTACGAAAATAACTAATTTTTAAAAAAATAAATAGAAAACAAACGAAAAATCTAATATCATAAATCACAATATAATCAATACAAAAACTATTGCACAGATTTGAATCATTTTAAATAACTTAAGAAACAACTATAATTCTCATACCATGAATCACACAAAAACAATAAGACAGTTTTAAACCAGATTCCATCAAATTTATAAAAATAAACTGTCGAAATATCATATTTTTTATTAAATTAAAGCTCTGCTCAGTACGTCTCCATCAATCACTTCCAATGGGCATTGGGAGCTCTATAGATTATAATCTTCAAATCTGGTTATTATTGGAAAGACACAAAGACAAAATCCTTTCGGCCTACATTTCATAGTCTCCAAATCTTGGGATTGGAGAGACAATGAAATAAAAAATTATTTGGTAAAAGCAGACAAAACATAAAGGTGGAAATGCATGCATGTAAAGTTACGTTATGTTTCAGTAACATTCATAGAGCGTGATATTCACACGCAGGCGGAAATAAACGTCTCCCTCGACGGAATCAGTAGAAAGAGTTGCAATTCCTCTCGCCATTAAGAAATCACCAGTCCCTCCAACCACAGAAATATCTCTCTGCTTAAGCGCTGGATCTGCTCCAGCGAATGTGATGGTGCCTTTATAATCTGTGCTATTCAACACAAATGTGAAACCAAGCCATGCACTGAAGAAATTCTTCATGTCATACAGATAAAATCCCTGCGCTCTTCCCACCGGTGGAGAGTAAAGATTATTGTCTACCGTAATTGGATCGTCAAACACAGCCAAATCTCCAAAATGATTATGTTCAGTCAAAATTGTGAGGTTAGCCCCTTGCGGCGCTGCTATCAATGCAGACGTTGCGTTCTCAGCATTTTGCCCATTGTAGATTATATCATGAAAATACAACACCAAATTCTTACCGGGCTCTGGAAGCATTTTCTTCCAGCCCTGGCAATCTGCACTTTTCTGCAATGTAGCACACATTAAAAGCCAGACTAAACAAAAATGCAGAACTCTACCAGCCTTAATCGCCATAGCTCACTAATACTTCACAGATGGAAAGCAAGACTGACTGTGTTGTTTTCAGCTTCCATTTGTACTCTATTTATATTGTGTTTAAATCCATAGTAGTCACGAGCTGGGTTTGAATAATTCATTTGCTGGTCGACATGTGTGGGTCCATCTAATCTACCATCTTCCCTTGTTGCAGTGGATTGCGTGGTCTTCAAGTGCATATGCTCAGCTTACGAATTTCAACCAGCGCATGGCTTGTAAGGGTGGCCTCTTTTGGAGTTATCTTATTTCATTACCATATTTGAAATAACGTAATGTTTCATGTGTTCTAGTTGTAAAAATATTCGATTTATTCGATGGCCTTTCAGATCCCAGTCAAGCTTTGTCGGACCATATAAAGATGACAAGGACCAGGCAGCGACTCGTGGGTAGGAAGTGGGTATGGTAATCAATCGGCTTAAGATAGACAGATTTTGATTCCAGCAGAAGTAACTTTGTTCAGCGTAAACTTTACTGTATCATAAATATTCATCGATCTTAGACAATTTGAAAAGAAGCAGGTTTTTGAAACTAAAACCAATTTTGGACGATGAGAATTTGGTATAACAAGAACTCCATTACATTACAACTAATTTACTGTGCAGAGAGCGTTCTATAGTGATATTGCGTGAGTTGCAACAATAATGAACAGTTATGTGCAGTTTCATAGCAGCAGTGACATCATACGAGAAAGGTAATTTAAGAGGACTTCTTGCAAAAATTTAACGAAAAGTTCTGAGCATTTATTTATTTTTCTATTTATCTCTGGTCTTATCTCTCTTTCTTTCTTGCCCTTTTAAGGGCATTCTATATATTGTGTGTTTGGTTATTTGACCATAGAAATGATACTCTAGAAAATCTCTACCATATTTGTATAGGAATGCAAATATTTAAGACTTTAGGTAGATGTTTCTTTTATTATTTAGATTAGAGGTAATGTACATTTTTATCTTCTGTATTTGTTTATCTTTTATTTTTCTATATTAAATAAAATGTTTTATTTTTTATGTTTATTCAAGTTTTGTATAGAATTTTTTAATTTTTTAATTTGCATTTATAACCCTTGTTCATGCACTCAAGATTGGCTGATTCTTTTAAACTTCTATAGACGAAAGAATGTGGAAATATTATTTTTCATCCTTTATTATTGTAGTCATCTTTGATGGTTCTATTAATTGTTCTATTGACTATGGAGTCATGCGAAAGTAGTCTTATGTAACTAAAACAGTCTAGTTTCATGTTATGAGTTCTTTCGTTTCCCTTGTTCATACAGAGTAAGTGTAAGATCTCACTAAAAATCAAATGAAGAGTTAGATTATTAATACCAAAGATTGTTTTATGAGTTGCATCCCACACTTTTAAGCTTTCCATGAAAATATTTTAGTGAGAGTGTGATCATGGAAATCAATAAATTTTGGCATGTCTAATAAGACATGAGTCCAAGGATTTTCCATTCATCTTGTTTTATTCAATATATTTGTTCATTCTATTATTCTAGTGGATAATCATAGTGATATCAGATACCAAAAAAAATTTATCTTCCTCTTGACAACTCCATCACTCACAAAATCTCATTTCCTCATCTTTGTAGACATGTCTATATGTACCTTAGAATCTTGGAAAGAGAATTTTTATCTATAGGTTGGAATTATGATTTCCTATTACAACAATACCACTTTGTTGATACCTATACTTTTTCCTGATTTCTAGTGTAAAATGATCCCTAAGTTGGTGAAAAACCCTATTTTTAAGCCCTATGGTGGTAGGCTTCCCTAGAGATACTAGCATTAATATCTCAAGATCTAGAACTCATTTTTAGAATCCATTTGATAATAGGTTGCATAATTATAACAAGGCTGCAAACCTATTTTTTTGGTTGTTTGATAAGTTTTGAGGTTGATTTTTATATTTTGGTATTTCTAAGTGGGTCCATAGAGCCTCATAAAAATGTGATAGTTTCTCTATTTTGGCAATGGTGTACATTTTTGTATTCTATTGTGAGTCTTCAATTCTGATTTCTTGATCATCAAACAAGTTTTAGGGTCAAAATGAAAAACATTAAGTGGTTTGTTGGATGGCCCCGATTACAAAAGATCTCTAAAAACTTCACATGTTAAGTTTTTTTATAATGGAACAAGGATAAACATCAATTATAATCATTCCATGTAATTTTTTGTAGCCCTCGGATGTCATTTTTCCTTATTTTTTGTAATTCTGCAAGCCGATACACCTAGGACAAAACCTAATGAAATAATTTAAAAAAACCACAACTATAATAAGATACAACAATAACATGATGCATTGGCACATTATCTGCACAAGTATCATGTAGATCACAGTGACACAAAGGCACAAGCAAAACAAACACCCTCACTATTGCTACAAGCAAGGTGGAACTAATGGAAGATAATAATCATGGGTTGAAGTCACCATGATCAACATATGAGAGGGGAAGTGACACCCAAAAAATGATCGAGTACTATCCCATGATTATGTTCTCTCACAACACCACACAAGGGTATGATGGTGAAATAATCAACCTCCAATCAACACCAAGAAATGACACATAAATACAAGTGGAAACCTTCATAAGATTTTGTCAATCCAATAGTTACAAACCTCCAGCCATTGGATCAAATAATGATGAATCAAGGAACTATAGGAAACTAGCACCTAGAGAGGACACTAGCATAGATGCTTAGGTGTCCAAGTCTAGTGTTGGTGTCTTGTTCTAGCACTTGAGTCCATATTAGACATTGTAGTCTTTCCTAGGAATTATAGTTTTGTTCTAGCACTAGAGTTTTGTATAGTGATAAATTTCAAGCTATCATTTGGTCCCCAAGATGTACCAAACACTTAGGAACTACATTGAAGAAGCCCCAAAAAGAAACAAACTTTGAAATGAAAAAATGACCTAGGAACCAAGGTAACTCTAGATATAAGACTCCTCAAACTAATATCATGATAGAACCTATAAGGTGAATGATAAGGCATCAAATTGACCCAAAATAAAACATATTGTAGCATAGGAAGGCATCTAGAACATGTAAGTCAACTAGGACCCATGAAGATCAAATCAGCTGACCAGCCAAGATCTATGCCATCCACATAAGATGAAAAATGAAAGAGGGTAGAAACTCTCTAAAATATCAAGCTAAAAATGGATCTCTATTTTTATGATAATATAAGGAAAAAAATATTTGCCAAAATAAGATAAAAAATAAAGAATAAAATAATAAAATAAGTTCCTTAAGAGCCTTGTATGTATAATTATATTTACTTAAAGGATACAAATCCACATTTAGGAATATATATTTCCTTTCTATATTTATATATAAGTAAAAAAAATAATGCTTCCAACTATCTAGAGGATAACATGTTGTACATCTAGACATGTGAGCTTCTTAGGGATATTTTGTACTTTGATAAATACTTTGAAGTCATGAAAAGAGGTATGTAATGATGAATAAGACTAGGAGACAAAAAACCTAAAAATATCTTACTTGACCTAAGCACCATCCCAGATAGGGTTTGTAAGCACCTCTTAGGACCTAGTTGAACACGTTAGACTAAGGAATCTATGGTTCTAATTTGTAAAATTTCTAACCTAATTATAGGTGAAAGGAACAATCAATTGGGAAACCAAGATGGAGGCCTTCAAAATAAAAGTAATTTTTTTTATCATGGGTGGATTGGAAATTGACTAGAAAACCCTAAAAGAGCTGGCTATTCACTCAACCACTTAAATAAAAAAATTATTTTATTCAAAAATATAAAAATTTCTCTATTAACACCAACCATGAGAAGGTGTAAAATTAATTAACACTAGTACCCTCTATTTTTAGACATCTATAACATGACCAAATGAAATTCATAGATTATGTAGTACATAGAAACCTGAAATAAAATTAATTAAAAATTATAAAGCATACCTACAAACTATGTACAAACTTTCAGTCATAAACATTATTCAATTACCAAATATAAATTTAAAATTTAAAATTATGTTTATTACCTAGGTGAAATTTTGAAGAGAACTTCCACTACCAGGTGTTGATGTTGAAGACCCAACATTAACCTATTCAACATCCAAATAGAGTAATAAGAATATCATTCATATAAGGTTCAACTATTCACATGTAATATTTATAATTATTTACTAGTTACATACCTCTTCACTCAACATCATTGCATAATAGGGAGGTGGAGGACCGTTGGAAGTAGGGTGGACACTATGACCTTAAAATTTTATTATAATCATTCAACTACCTTATTTAATCTTGCATTTCAAAATAAAATTTAATAAATTAAATTAAATAAACTTGTTGATATTTATCCAACTATCAAATCCAAATGTATCACTCAAGAGAGCTTCTATCATCACCATCTGATCTATTGTAGTTGTACCCTAGGCACATGCATCCTAACTATACTCTAGATCATAAACACAAAGTGATCCACAAGATCAACATAAATAAGGTGGAATTGGACACCTAGAAGACTCATCAGCCTCATCATATTCTAGAGGCTTAGTATGTTGTATAAAGCTTTGAGTGAGTGAGCTAATCAACTTTAATAATTCCACATCAACACCTTCCTTTACAATGAAAGGGATAGTCACATTCTCATAGTCTAGTCTAGTGAGTGGTCTCACTGGCCAATGTGGGTTAGTATGTGTCCCAAATTTTCCTATGCAAAGCCCCCACCCTTACCTATAACTCCCACATGTCAAAATAATTTAGGATTTTATTAAGGAAAAACTCACAATAGAGTTTCCTCAAAAAGTATTTTGGTACCTCATTGTTGTTGGATAGAGGATGGTCAAAAACCATCCACCACCAATCCCAAAAATTGATTGTTATCACTTGGTAGTGACACAAATAGATAAGAAACCTCTTACATGCATTGTGCAAGGGTTGGTTCATTTTTGGGTTGAAGAGCGCACACAAGTTATATTTTAATTTTTTTTGTATTTAACTTGTTTATATGATAATTTTACTGCATAAAACTGTTTTTATTCTTCCATCTTAGCCAACCAACTATTTATTTTCTTGCTAATTAATTCTACATGAAATATTATGCATTGCAATGATTTATCAAGGGTGGTCCTAACAGAGTTTATTCTTACATGTTCTCTCAACCTTATAATTAACTCTTCAATTCATTTTTTGTTATTTTTAATTTGTCCCAATATGTTTTCTTATGTTCTTGGAGGATGATGAGGAATTCTAGGTTATGTTTGTTGAGGTTATTTTTCAGAAAGGATTTCATCATGAGGTGAATTGGGATTTTAAAAAATTGGGGGTGAATTATCAATTCCTAAAAACTAAACAAATTTTAATTAAAAAAATTCAATATACCTACTTAATAAAAAATTGACACTAAAAAACTATAAAAACTTACTCCTTTGAACTCATTGACATCATGACAGAATTTTGGTGAATATTTGGTGAAAGTTAGCCCTCCCAAATTGTAAGAATGCTTTATAAGGTTTGTTGGCCATGGATAGAGGAAGAAATGCATAGAAATGAGGAATAAGAAGTGGGATTTTGTTTTTATTGCTTTACTAAATGATAACAAGAGAATGCTATAACACATTGACGTTGTGGCTTTCATGGGGCCAAAAATTGGGTGGCCAATTTTTGGTCCCCCATCCTTTTGCACATGCCTAGCTACTTTTTTTTTTGAGGAAAAAGGTAAATGTACTTGGTAGAAATTTGAGATTTCAATGAATTAGTACTATAATTTTTGAAAGATATAAAAAAGTATGTGTGATTCTGGCCAACCTAAGTATGAGAAAAAAATACTATTTTTCAAATATTTCAATATAAGTAAAGGAAACATGCCTGAATGTGACACATATTTTTTTTAAAATTTTTTTCTAATAAATAATTAGTAATGAAGTTTTAGGAAATTTTAGACATTAAAAACTAATTTTTTGGCCAACCTAACTTCGTCAAAAATATATTTAATTTATTTTTTAGCCTATAGTTTGTTAAACATAGAGTGTTATACATCTTTCAAATTCAAAAAATGTGCAACCATTTAAAAGTTATGGATGGTTTTCAATAATTCTTTCAATCAAGACTTTAGGCACAATGCATTTAGAAAATCAATAATAATTATATATTAAATTTAAATTAAAGCATGTTTTATATTGGTAAAATATTTGATAATTTCCTAAATAAACCATTTTTAATTCTGTAAATTTGAATAAAAAATAAATCATCAGCATGAAGGGTGAAGTCCTAAAAAGAGGATGAAACCTCTAAAAAGGTTGAAAATTTTGAACTTTTAGGCTTGACATGCCCAATCCTAATTCTAAATATTTCCTAAAGAAAAAATGGAGCGAAGATTTATGTAAAAAAATATAGATATCTATTACCTAAAGGCCCTTTTATCAATTTATGTCTTGAAAATGAATATATGTGTTTTCACAAAGAAAAAGGATATATATTTTCACAAAATAGATATCTATTTGACAAACAAATTAGATATCCATTTTGAAAAAACTAGTATTTGTTATTGCAAAATGAATATATGTTACCTAAAATCCCAAAGAGCCATCTTTAGTGAAATGGGAATAACTTTTTCATTTCTAATAAAAAAAATTTATTTTTTGTAGGCATTGGAAAGGTGATTCAGAGCTCTATGCAGTGGACTAGGTAGTGTTTCTAGGTTACTATACACAAAATATTAATTCTAATCATTTTAAATTTATCCTTTATTTTTAAAACATCAAATTCTCAAGACTTTCACATATGAATCCCCTTTCCATGTTTTGTTTGTAAAAATACTTAAAACATTGGAGGAGTAATCAATAATGAAATATTTGTATTTTGTGTAGTAACAAGAGGAACAAACTTTCATAAATCATCATAATATATATGTCCCTATCTTTTCCTCTCTCACTCTATTTCACTCTCCCCTCAATCTCTAGACCTATCTCTCCACCTCTCTTTCTCTCCCCCCCTCTCTCTTTTTCCCTACTTAGACCTCTCTCTCTCTCTCAATCTATTGAGCTCTAGAATTATCTCTCCACCTCTTCATCCTCCCTCCTTACCTCTCTCTTTTTCCCTCTTTAAACATATATTTCACCCTATGGGTGAAGCCACAATAGTGGTTTACAATTGAAGTGAGGAATGAAAACTCACAGAAAATGAATACATGGAAAAAAAAATATTTTAGGGGTTTGTACGAACCTATTGGTTCGACCGAACCCATTAGGGTTTCGCTAGAACCTAGGTGTGGGCGAACCCTCCTAATACTTTCCCACCAAAAAAGCCATCAAAACCCCTTATAGAAGGGGGATTCAAATGAACCCTGGTTTGAGTGAACCCCTAGGTGTTCGCTCGAACCCCTAGGGGTTCGTTCAAACCCCTTTTATTCCTCATCCCCACCCTGAGACACAAAAAAACCTAAATTTTGGCCCTTCAGAGCTTGGGTTGAGGATGAAAATGGAGGAATCTTCAAAAAACCAACTTGAATGAGGTAGTCCTCAAAACAAGCTATCCGACGAATATAATTTTAATATGTTTTGGTTTTATTATGTATTTGTTTCTTTAGTTTTATTAAACATAGGTTTTTTATTGAAAATGAAGGTCTTTGTTCTGCACATGTGGAAAAATAGCAGATTATTAAAAAAAATTAAAAAATATGAGTGAACCAGATATTGAAGTCCTTGATCCAACAAAAAGAAAAAAATTTGAATTTCGATATATACAAAAAAGTTAAGTGTTATACAGTTGCACTACGTCTAAATTGTAATTGGTTTGACTTTGAAACTTGGTTAAAGAAAAATATTCAATAAAAAATGTCTAACCAAGTGGAAGCACTAGATATCAAAGTTAAAAATCTAAATTTGAAAGAATTAGAATTTTATCCTTCATGGAAAAAAAATTATGTGTTATACAGTGTGCGTCACTTTTTAAAAATGTTGTTTTTTAAAAAACAGTTTTCGAGGGAGATGGAAAAAGTAATCGATTCCAAAAATTTTGAAAAAAAAAATATTTTAGAATCTACAGATAAAATGTGACAAGACTCTAGTTTTCATCATCTTCAAATTCTTCATAGGCTATAGGTGCCCGAATGTGAGATTTAGTTTTAAAAAAAAATCGGTGTCCAGTTTGGCCAAAAATTGTAAACCACTATTGTGGGATCTCCATCTCTAGACCTATCTCTCTACCTCTCCCTCTGTCCCTCCTTCCCTCCCTCCCTCCTTCCCTCTCTACTTCTCTCAATGTTAAATCTCTCTCCCTATCAATCTATCTATATCTCTATATCTCTCCCTTTCCCCTATCACTCTCTTTCTATACCTACCTCTCCTTCCCTCCCTCCCTATCTCTCTTTGTGTCTCTCTCCAAACCTCTAGACCTATATCTCTACCTATCTCTCTATTTACTCTTTTTTTGTCCCTATTTAGACCTCCTTATATTTTTTTAAACCCAATCAATCCTAAAGAAACTTGTCATATTCTATGGTTTATTATTCATATTAGTGTTTCTTAGATCTATGCATTTATGATATTTACATCTCAATTTTATGTTTAAACCTCTTTGAATGAAAAATTATTTATTGAATTTTTATTTTTACATTTTCTCTATTATCTTGATTGTGAAATAAATTTTACTTACCCTACCATCCTTGGCAACCACATTAGGGTCTAATTTTTTCATTTGATACATCATTGATATTTTCACTTTTCCAATGTAAAATTGTACCTTTTGGATTTATTTTTCCTCTCTCCCTATCCCTTTATATCTCCATATATCTCCCTTTCTATTCCACCTCTATCTTTCATAATTCATACCTATATATATATCTTCCTCTTTCTATCCCTAGATCTCTTTCCCTCTTCCTCTCTCCCTATCACTCCTATAGAGATAATTAGAGACAGATGATGACAGAAGAAGATAGAAGGAAGTAGAGAGGGAAGGTGAGAGAAGTAGAGAGTAGAGAAAGAATAGATATATACAGAGATATATATAAAGGAAGAAATAGAATAAGGAAGGGATGGAGTGAGAGGTAGGTAGGTAGAGAGATGGAGAGAAGTAGATCGATGGAGAAAGGAAATGAGAGGAAGAGATAGACGGGTAGGGTGAGAGGGATATAGGGAGAGGTAGGTAGACAAAGAGGAATATGGAGATGAAAGATAAAGAGAACTAAAGATAGAGAGAGAGAGAGAGGTAAGGTGGGAGGGGTAGAGGGAGAGGTAGTCATAGAGAGTGTGGTGGTATATAGAGATAAGTAGAGAGATAATGGGGAGAGGGATAAGGTTGGATATATAAAGTGAGAGATAGGTAGAGAGAGTATGATGGGAGATAGAGAGAAAAGGGAAGGGAAGAAATATATTTATAGAGAGATATAGGAAGAGAGAGTGATAAGGAAAGATAGGGGAAGGAAGGAGGGAAAGATCTTGAGGGAGAGGTTGGTAATGAGGAAGCTAGGGTGGGAGGGATAAATGGAGAGGTAGGTAGAGAGATGAAGGATAAGTGGAGACAATGAGAATTAGAGAGGGAAGGTGAGAGAGAGGTAGAGAGGACAAAAAGAGAAGAGAGATATCTAAAGAAAGAGAGGGGGAATGAGAGAGGGATGGAGTGAGAGGTAAATAGAGAGAGATTCAAGGAGGGGAGATAGAAGTAGAGAGGGAGGGAGGAAGGGAGAGGTAGGGTGGGAGGGATATAGGGAGAGGAAGGTAGATAGAGAGGAAAGTTGAGATGAGAGATAAATAGTAGAGAGATAAGGTGAGAGGGATAGAGGGATATGTGGATAGAGAGGGAGGGTGAGCGTAGATAGGTGTATCCTCCACTCATGCTCACTCTCTCTACCTACCTCTCCCTTTATCCATCCCACCTTACCTCTCTCTATTTGTCTCTAATTCACTTTATCTCTCATATCCATCTTCCTCTTTGTCTACTTAGCTCTCCCTATATTCATCCCACCCTACCTCTCTATCTATATTCTCCCTCCCTCCCTCTCTACTATATATCTCCCTTGTTCATCTCTCTCTCTACCTACCTCTAAATCCATCCCTCCCTCATTCCCCCTCTCTCTAGACTCTATACCTCTCTCACCTTCCCTCTCTACTTCTCTCTATCTCCACTTGCCCTCTATCTACCTACCAATCTGTCTATCCCTCACACTCTACCTCTCTCTCATTACCTACCTCTCTCTCCCTCTTTCCCTCCTTCCCTCTCTCTCATTTTCTCTCTCTTCCTCTCCCTCTCTATATACTTGTCTCTCCCTTTCCCTTTGTACTTGTCTCTATTTCCCCCAATCTCTCTCTACCTACCCATCACTATACCCTTCTCATCTTATCTGTCTCTCTACTTCTCTCTATACTTATCTCTTTATCCTCAAACCCTACCTCTCTCTATGTACCTCTCCCTCTATCCCTCCTACCTTACCTCTCTCTTTGTCTCTACTTCTATTTATCTACCTACCTCTCCCTATATCTCACTCGACCTACTACTCTAACTCTACCTCTCCCTTCCTCCCTCCCTCTCAATTTCTCTCTATCTCCCCTCTCTGTACCTACCTCTAAATCCATCACTCCTTCATTCTCCTTCTCTCTCCCTTTATAGATATCTCTATATCTCTCTTCTATCTCTCTATAGCATATAAAAATGGATCTTTGCACATTTTCATGCTCATTTGGGTCCTTGTAAATTTTGGCTTAGTTTTTCCTTGATTTAGTGTTGTAATGTGGTCAACACATTTGAATTAGGTCTTGTGCCCTTGTGAATTAATAAGAATTTTATGATGCCTTTCAAAAGAGTTCCAAATTTTTGTAA
This sequence comes from Sequoia sempervirens, assembly GCA_007258455.2. NCBI lineage: Eukaryota > Viridiplantae > Streptophyta > Pinopsida > Cupressales > Cupressaceae > Sequoia > Sequoia sempervirens. Next base: position 402,802,505 of record VDFB02000017.1, on the reverse strand, counting down.
CACACTTTCACACTTTTCTAGGATCTTATTAATATATTTCACCAAAATAACCTCTTTTTATCATTTACCAAGCCTTATTTAAAAGTGTTGTAACAAAATTTCACACTTTTATAGGTTTGACATTAATAATTGGACCTTTCTTATGCTTTAATTGGACCCATTTTACATCTGTAGGCCTTACTTAAGTCTATTTTTGAGAATAAAGTTGATAAACATCATTTAAAATATCTAAATCCTAAAACCCACTATAAATGCCTTAAGTGGGACCCATTCACCATTAGGGATTAATGGGTCCTCTTTGGCTCAAAATTCAAATTCAATTAAAATCTAAGATCTAAGGTCAGCCTGTGATGTATTTTTGGGAACTATTGCATAATCAAGTATAAATATAAGGTTTTTCTATTCATTTCACCCCCAATCAACCAATCCCCCAATCAATCACTTAAGCATTCTAGGAATTTCAAGCATTTTTCACAAGAGCATTCAAGAATTTTGAGGTCATCAATTGCATGTTTGCAACATTCTATTTCAAGGGTTTTGTGAGTTATAGCATTGTCTTCAAGTTCATTCATCATTCTCTTTCCATATTTCATTTCATTTCAAGGGTTTAATTACCAACATGAGCTTTGACCAAAGAAAACCCCTATTCACTAACCCTAAAACAATTTTTCCCTCTCTTTCAATGTGATTTGAAGGTCGAAGTTACAAATTTTTCAAAGATAAAGATTGGAAAAGTTGTTATAAAATTGTCAAAGCTATTCTATAAACAATGATTTTGGTTTTTCCTCACAATGCTTCGCTCCTCCTAAGGTTTTTCACCTAAAAGGAGAAAAGAGATTAAAAGGGGCCAAAAATGCAAGGGTTTACACTCAAAGTCTATGTAAATTAAATTTATTATGCCTAATTAATATGTCCTAATCCTTTGATATGAAATTGAAATGATCTAATGATGTTAAACTTAAGAAAAGTAAAATTTTGGAAAACACAATGTGATATGTAGAGATGCCTAAAAATGCAACTAAATGATGAAATATCATAATAGAATGAACGAGGTGCAACTAGAATATGAAGCTTGATGTTGGGAGATTCTAGAATCCTAAAAAATTGACTGAAAATGTTGATTAGGACACTTACGCCAAGTGAGGCGACTTAGTCCTAGTTTTGGGAAACTTTGTTAGAACGAGAATCTGCTAAATGGGTATCTAGAAATGTCAAAACCAGTTTTCAAGCCCGGAAGAGGGACTAATTTTCCACTGGTGGTGACTTAGTCCTCCTGGAAATCTTAGGAAATTTTGGATAGAATCTTGAAGTCTCAGGTCTGCACTTTCTTTTCTGACAGTAGTACATACTTGATTCTGTAGAAAATGGGGTAGAAAGCCTTTCCAAGGTTGAACTAGGGTTTTGTTGACTTGATTGAATTTGTATACTTTTTGACCACCTTTCAACACCTAATTCCTTGATAAATCTACATACAAAATTCCACAAACACACATGCAAAAGGGGAAAAATGGTTTAGTGTTAGAGAATAGAGGTTTTCCTTGGTCAAACCCCACTTTGGTAATCAAACCCTAAATAATGAAATGGAATAAAAAGAGTATGATAAATAGATAACATGAAAATCTCATAAACTTACCACACCTTTGATGCTCAAAATTTGAAGATATGCAATGAAGTGCTCCAATATATTGACTTGATAATGCTTGATTGTTTATGAATAACTTGATGAATGCTTGTGAATTGAGAGAGCATATGAGAAGATTGTAGGATATTGTAAAATGAGGAGAAAAACATTTATTTATACTTGGTTTTATTAAAATTTCCTGAAAGTAACATATCACAAGTCGCCCTCAAGGATTAGAGGACAAATTCCCACTAGAATTTTAAAATTATTTTGAGTTTTGTGTCAAAAAGGATTAAGTCGCCTCTATTGGTGACTTAGTCCCACTTAAGCAAATTAAGTGGGTGTCGGGAATTTCAGGGCATTAAAAGTTGTCCGATAGGAATGTTCTCAAAAACACACTTGAAAACAGTCAGAGAGTACATTAAGGGGTAAAATGAAGCATAAGAAAGGTGTAAATAGTGAAATTAAGCCTAGAAAAGTGTGAAATCTTGTTAAAAGACTTTACAACACTTCAAAATAGGACTCAATAAGTGATGAAAAGGCGGTTTGTAGGTGAATTTTAATGAATAGAGTCTACAAAATGTAGAAATGTCTTGCAACACTTCACAACACCTTCACAAGATGTTGTAATTTGAATGTTTAGGACCTAATGTGAATGTTTTAATCACATTACAACATTAAACCCAATAAATATCAAGCCAAAGTCCATTATAAAGACTCAAGTGAGCATAAAAATTTCAACTATAGAACTTTTGGTGACACATTAATCCCCTAGTTTAGTGAGAGGATAACTTGCTTCAAACTCTTGCTAAAGTAGCCCAACATGCACATCAAGAGGGATCCCAATGCACTCACATTGGCAAGATGAAACAAAAATAATCAAGAGGGATGATCAAGCCCCCAGGACTAAGATCTCATGGCAAACCAAACATAAGAACAAATGAACACATGTGATGAAGAAAAGGAATGAAAGCTTCGACCATCTGTCTAGCTCGGTGTGGATTAGATCTAGTCTAGTTGCTTGAAATAATAAATGGGAACTCCCTCTAGGGTGACGGAACTTATAGTTGTCTATTGGGTGAGAAGTCCCAAGTATACTCACTCTAGGGCCACAAAATTTTTGGTTTTCTATGGGGTGATAAATCCCAAAAGGGGAGATACATACACTAGTTGGTGTGCACTCCCAAACACATAGGTGGCTATGGGGAAAGTCGTACTGCTAAGTGGGATTCCTGCTGAACCATATCAAAGTTATACCTCCTGATAACTTTAACAAGGCACCATAAAAGAAAAATTCAGTTTGTTCTTCATGAGACAAGCAAAGCTTCATATGCTTACAACTCATGAACAAATACAAGGGTACCACAAGCATGCAAATTGTGTTATGCAAGGTGGTAAAAATGTAAAATGTAAAATGCAAAAATGTAATGTAAAATACAAAAGATGATCAAAGGAGTCTTGTTAAGTTCATGTAAGGTCTATCACTTAGGGAATATTGTGTCTAATTTCTCCAAGAAAGGACCAATCAAAGAATTGTATATTCACATCTTAGGGGATGTAGTGTGTCACATCAGGCCACTAAGAGGAATGCAATATGCTAAGATAGATCACAGTTATGAAGGAATTCACATCCAAAAAGTGACTAATGCATCATATGAAGTGACAAGGATGCACTAACAACTGAAAATGCAAATCAAATTATGCCAGTGTATGCCCCCCACTTTAAAGGAATTGCTACACAACTTTCTATGAGCAATTGCTTTAAAGTAGCGAAGGAAATAAAATGCAACAAGAAATGAGAGCCAACTTGGAAAGCCCCTATGCCAATTCATATGTTTCTAAGTTAGGTTGTGTCATGTAAATGAAAAAGAAAACAAAAGAAAGGGAGTTTCCCCCCAGAAAGGAACACACCAAACACATAAGGGATCTATGGATTTGGGGTTAGTATGTTCATTGCTACAATTTTTTTATGATAGATCTCAGAACTGTCATCATTCCCCAAAGCATATAGAACTAGAAGAATGACACAAAGAGAGTGAAATTAAAAGAACGACAAAGTCCATTTTGGGTCAACATGGAAGAGACATTGTGGTCTCAATGCTTTCCATCATCCCAAAAGGGGAAAAAAAATGAAAAGGGGTATGTGCAGGATCATCATGGAAAAAATAGGCCCTTAAGTGGAAAAAAAATTAGAAAAATTAGAGTTAGGAAACTTGACGTAAACATTTGAATAAGTTATCTGTATTATTTCAAAAATATGAAAGAATAGAAGTTGTAGAAAATTGAATGTATTTTCTAAACTATTAGGTTTATCTTTTTAAAACAAAATGTATTTGGTGAAATTTTCAAATTTCAATGTAGTAGTACTTAAATTTGAGGGAAAAAATAAGAAGTAGGTGTTTGTCTGACCACCCTAACCACAATAAAATAATAATATTTTTTTATAAAATTTTAGATATAAGTAGAGGACTCATGTCCCGATGTGATGCATATTTTTTTGTATTTTTTTCTAAGTAAATAATTAATTATGATTTTTTAATTAAACTTTTAAAAATATAAAACTCATATGTCCTCGACCATCTTAACTTGGTCAAAACTTCATGAAATTCATTTTTCTTTTTAATCCAATAGTATGCAAAGCATAGAATGTGACTTGTTTTGGATTCAAAAAATGTGATACATTTGAAAGCTATAGATGTTTTTCAATTAGCCTATCAATCAGGACTTTAATCATAATTCAAATAGAAATTGAATAATAATAATTTATTAAACCAAAGTAAAGCATAATTTATATTGGTGGAAAGTTGAGAATCTCCTTTGAAAAACCCTTTTCATTTCATCAATTTTGGATTAAAAAAAATTCGTTAGCCACATACCCTACAAATACCCATCATATCGCCACTTTTTGGCCCATCATAATCCTGCACATACCCAAAGAAAAACAAAAAGGTGAACGAAAAGAAAAATCTTTTGGGTCAACATGAAGGAGACATTTTGGTCACAATGCCTTGTGTCATCCCGAAAAGGAGAACACAAAACAAAAGAGAAGAAAATAAAAGGACCTTTTGGGTCAACATGGAAGAGGCATAGGTTGCCTCTATGCTTTGTGTCATCCCCAAAAGGAAAACACACTACATATAGAAGAATAAAGGTTCATATAGAAGAAACTTGTATAGAGAGAGAGAGAACATCAAATGCACGATATGGGGGAACATGATACACACATGCAATCAAAGAAAAGGAAAAAGGAAAAAAAAAAAAAAAAAAAAGGAAAAATAAGATAAAAGAGTAGTAAGGTGAATGGAATTCAACTATCTAACAAGTCATCTTCCTCCCAATCATGTTTAGTGTATTGTAAGGGTGGTTGACTATCCAAAGGAAGAATTGCAAGTGTCGAACAAGGAGATGTACTAGGTTCTTCACTTGGTTGAGAAGATTTATCATTTAAGCTCATGGTAGATGAAAATAAAGAGTTTAGATTATTATGCACTTCATCTATTTTTGTGATATCTTCTTCTTCATCATCATCATCATCATCAAGGTTGATTACAATGGGAGGATGAAGGGTTATTTGTTAGGAAGGATGTATCAAAAGTTGTGGTTGTTGGATCGGTTCATTTTTTTGTGCGGGTTGGACTATAGTATCTTGTGGTAGGTCAGGAAGAAGAGGGTAATTATCTATTTCTTTTGTCAAAGGCAGAGGTTGGTTTTCTTTGTTTTCTTCCATTCAAGACTTGCGAGCAAGGAGACAACAATGACGCCTATGTTCCCTAGCATAGTGGTTTTATTTAATTTTATTTTGAATTTGTTTAGGTGAAAGAGCGAGTTGATCCATCATATGTTCCTTTTCTTCTAGAGGGGGAAGAACAAAGGAAACCAAATAAGATAGTTCAATCACTTTCTCTTTAGCTTTATACACTTGTTTAATGCGAGGAGGTATGACGAGATTTGTTTCATTTTCTCTTGGGTGTTTAAACGATGGAGAGGAAGTGTCTATGGTTGGGTGCTCATGAGGTTGTATTGTTTGTTCAATGTTAGACTCAGACTGAAGCATGGTTTCATCTAGGATAGGAGTGGAAGTGGACAGGAACATGTGACGAAGAGATAATTCAGCTATTCGATTGGCTTTGAATTTTTGATAAGTTATGAAAAAGAAATATTTACAAGGGGTGATGGGTTCCATAGGTTTAGACCAAAATAATTCTAAGGAAAAATTACCTTTAGAGGATAATGGATTAAAGCTACTATGGTGTATAGTAAATATTTCATTGCCATGCAGAAAATTCAAACATTTGTGAACAACTGAGGGGACCACTTTCATTGAGCGGAGCCAGGGATGACCCAACTGTAGACAAAAATGATCTAATTGTGGAATAATAGAAAATGTTACATCCAAATTTTTGGGTCCTATTTGGAATGGGAGTACGATCAATCCAATCGTAGGGCACACAAAACTAGTATGTTTTTTAATCCATGCAGTTGGTTTGTTACAATTATCTTGATATAGATCATGAAATACTAAAAACTCTTCCATGATCACATTCTCACCACAGGCAGGATCTATTAATATTCCATTGGTAGGTTTATCATAGATTCGGCCAGCTATATAAAGTGGACCATCAATAAGCTTTTTAAGTATATCATGAGAAGAAAATGTAATATCAAGAGATTTATTGGTTGGGACCTTAAGAGGGATAACGCCCATTACACCCACAAGTTCATCCTTAGGATTAATTTGGGTAACATTTGGAGTAATATCAGGTTGTTCATTATTTGTATCAATGTTCATCACCTAAGGGTTTGAAGGTTCACTAGCCTTGACAAACGAAACATTGTGTTTAGGCATGGGATTGGTAAATATTTGTAAATTCTAGTTAGGGGGTCGTGCAATGGATAGACGACCTGAATCAATGAGGTCTTGAACTAAGTGTTTGAGATGCTTACATTGTTCGGTGTCAGGTCCATTTTGGTGATGAAAATGAAATTAAGCATTTTGTTTAAAGGTAGGTGGTATAGGCTTGGTGGGATCAAGTGGTTTAACAGTAAGAAAAGTGATCATTTTTTGTTGGGGAAATTAGTTCATAGTGTTATGGAGAGTATCTGGTAAGGGGGTAAATTCTTTCTTCGGGTCCCCATAGGTATAAGGCACTGCTACTTTAATAGCTGCAACTTGATTTGGAACTAGTTGGGTTGGTTGTGGAGATGATTGATTGAATTGTAAAAATCCTTGGTTTGGTTTTCTAAAGTTTTACGCATTCTTTTGGTTGTTTTGCTTAGACTTCTCAGCTCGGTTAGAAGTGGACTTTGAGTCATGACTAGAAACTGAGTATGTGCAGGATCATCATGGAAAAAATAGGCCCTTAAGTGGCAAAAATTTTAGAAAAATCAGAGTTAGGAAATTTGACGTAAAAATTTGAATAAATTATCTATATTATTTCAAAAATATATAAGAATAAAATCTATAGCAAATTGAATGTAGTTTCTAAACTACTAGGTTTTTTTAACTCTATTTGGTGAAAATTTGAAATTTCAATGCAGTGGTAATTAAATTTCAAGGAAAAAATAAGTAGGTGTTAGTCTGACCACCCTAACCACAATAAAATGATCAACCAAAATTATAAGATTTTAGATATAAGTAGATGACTCATGTCTCAATGTTATGCATTTTTTTTTATAATTTTTTCCAAGTAAATATTTAATTATTATTTTTTATTACAACTTTTAAAAAATATATAAGCTCGTATGTCTAACCACCTTAACTTGGTCAAAACTTCATGAAATTCATTTTTTCTCTTTCTAATCCTATAGTATGCAAAGCATAGAATGTGACACATGTTTTGGATTCAAAAGATGTGATTCCATTTGAAAGCTATAGATGTTTTTCAATCAACATATTAATCAGGACTTTAGTCGTAATTCAAATAGAAAATGAGTAATAATTATTTAAGGTATGTGCAGGATCATCATGGAAAAAGTAGGCCCTTAAGTGGCAAAAAAATCAGGAAAAACAGTGTTAGGAAACTTGACATAAAAATTTGAATAAGTTATCTATATTATTTCTAAAATATGTAAGAATAGAATCTATAGAAAATTGAATATAGTTTCTAAACTACTAGGTTTGTTTAAAAAGAAAAATCTATTTAGTGAAAATTTAAAATTTTCAATGCAATAGTACTTAAATTTCAGGGAAAAATAAGTAGGTGTTTGTCTAACCACCCTAACCATAATAAAATGATAATATTTTTTATAATATTTTAGATATAAGTAGAAGACACATGTCCCAATGTGATGCATATTTTTTTATAATTTTTTTGCAAGTAAACAATGAATTATGAGTTTTTTATTACAAATTTCAAAAAATATATAAAACTCGTATGTCTGACCACCTTAACTTGGTCAAAACTTCATGAAATTCAATTTTTCTTTGTTTTAATCCTGTAGTATGCAAATAATAGAATGTGATGCATATTTTGGATTCAAAAAATGTGATACCATTTGAAAGCCATAGATATTTTTCAATCAATCTATCAATCAAGACTTTAGTCATAATTTGAATAGAAAATGAATAATAATTACTTATTAAATTCAAAGTAAAGAATAATTCATATTGGTGGAAAGTTGAGAATCTCCTTTAAAAATCCTTTTCATTTCATCAATTTTGGGCAAAAAAAAAGTTGTCAACCACATACCCATCATATTGCCACTTTTTGGCCCATGATGATCTTGCACATACCCTTTATTAAATTCAAAGTAAAGAATAATTTATATTTGTGGAATGCTGAGAATCCCCATTAAAAACCCTTTTTGTTTCATCAATTTTGGGTAAACAAAAAATTTCCAGCCACATGGGCCATCATATCACTTCCATATCACCACTTTTTCGCCCATCATGATCCTGCACATACCCTACTTAATTGTGATAGTCACAAAGGGTCATGCATAAATGCATGAATGAATGAAATTATATCATATTTAACTTATCCAGAAGGTGAGTGTGAATTTTTTTGATAAACATCTTTTGCATATGTGAATCAGAAATCTTGAAATTAATTTGATCATATAATGACTGATAAAGTGAAATGAATTCAGTTACTTTTTCATCGGCATTTTGTTTACATCACATTAAATCAACCATTTTCTTTTTAAGAGTCATGCGAACTTGGAAATGACTAATGAAAGCATCCACAAGTTCATTGAACGATTGGATTGAATGATTGGATAAGTTTGAAAACCACTCCAATGCAGTGTCCTTCAGGGTCCTAGGAAAAGGTTTGGCTAACAACTTATCATCGAGGACAAAGTCACTGCATAAGGCTATATAAGCATTGACATGATTAGTAGGGTATCCTTTACCTCTGTATTTCTCAAACCTAGTCATTTCAATTCCTTGTGGAATCAATGTACATAAGATCTCAAGGGATAATGGACTACTACAAACATGATATGTGGGTGGAGCATTTTGACTTTGGCTAATGGTGGAGATTTGTTGTTGCATGGATGAGACTGTGTTAAAGAGTTGTGTAATGGTGGGATCGGTGTAAGTGGTATGAGGTGGAAGGGAAAATGGCAGAGTGTATGTAATATTAGGGGAAGTGAAAGGGACATGAAGAGGGGTGAATGTGAAAGAAAGAATATTCAATGCCACAAAAGAACTGGGGATGCTAGTTGGAATAACAAAAGGAGGAGTCACATGACTAGCTTGTTGCATAGTTGAAGGGGAGGAATGTGAGATCCTCCTTGACTTACAACAATGTTTGCTAGTTGGGATGTGGAAGGAATATGTTTGTTGTATATCTTCAGCAATTCTCTTCATAACTTGTAATCCATCATCACTTTCAATTAAACGATGAAGGTTTTCAATGGTAGGTATGGCAGTTGTGGAAATTTTTTCAAGGGATAAGTCTTGTAAATGTGCAAAATCTTCATGAATGCTAATCACCTTGTCTTGCGGAATAGCACTAGTTTGTGTGTCAACATGCATAGGATGGGAAGGTGAAGGCATGTGAGTGGTAGTATCCATGCCTAATGTACCATTGTCCATACCAAGAGTAGGAGCTCTTGAGATCCCAAGGTCCACAATGAAAGTGTTATCACGGGAAGCCATGAGTCTAGAACTTCATCTCACTAAAGTATTATCAATGGGGCACCAAACACTCATACAAGTACCACAAAAGATAGGGTGGATGCAAATGCAATGCAATCTAGGGAAAATAAAATTATAAAAGCAATAATTCTATAAACTAAAAGCAAAGATATAGGACCATAAAATAGAAGTATAGAAAATACCCAGAAATTACCAGAAAATGTAGTGCAAAATATGCAAAAGGACTAAGTTGCCAGGGTGGCAATTTAGTCCCACTGATGATTTTTTGTGTTTTTTCATAATTTTTAAATGCAATTATATGTCCTTCAGATGCACAAAATGGAACTATAGTATGTAAATGAAAAAATTTTTGTGTTTTGTAATGCAAAAAAACAATGCAATCTAAGTGAGCTTTTCACTAATGCAATGTAAAATCCAAATGAAATTTAATCAATGCAAGATGCAATGAAAATGAAACCTAGGATGAAATTTTCAAATCAGAAAGGAATATGTTCAAATTTCAGGCTCACCAAAATGTAAACAGTTATTTTTCTTTGCCCTCACAATGCTTCGCACCTCCTAAGGTTTTTCACCTAAAAGGAGAAAAGAGATTGAAAGGGGTCCCAAAATGCAAGGGTTTACACTCAAAGTCTATGTAAATGAAATGTATTATGCCTAATTAAGATGTCCTAATGCTCTGATCTAAAATTGAAATGATCTAATGATGTAAAACTTAAGAAAAGTAAATTGCTAGATAACACAATGTGATATGCAGATATACCTAAAAATGCAACTAAATGATGAAATAACATAACAAAATGAAAGAGGTGCACCTAGAATATAAAGCTTGATGTTGGGAGATTCTGGAATCCAAAAAAATTGATTGAAAATGTTGATTGGGACACTTATGCCAGGTGGGATGACTTAGTCCTAGTTTCAAGAAAATTTGTCGAAATGAGAATCTGCTAAATGGGTATCCAAAATTGTCAAAACTAGTTTCTAGGCCCAGAAGTAGGACTAATTCACCACTAGTGATGACTTAGTCCTACAAATCTTGGGGAAATTATGGACAAAATCTTGAAGTCTCAAGTTTGCACTTTCTTTTCTGACAGGTGTTTGTACTTGATTCTACAAAAAATGGGGTAGAAAGCCTCTCCAAGCTTGAACTAGGATTGTGCTAACTTTATTGAATTTCCAGACTTTTTGACCACCTTTGAACAACTAATTGCTTGATAAATCTACATATAAAGTATACAAACACACATGCAAAAGGGGGAAAATGGTTGAGGGTTAGAGAATAGGGGTTTTCCTTGGTCAAACCCCACTTTGGTAATCACACCCTAAACAATGAAATGGAATGAAAAGAGTATGATATATAGATAACATAAAATGTCATAAACTTACCATACCTTTGATGCTCAAAATTTTCATAAGATATACAATGAAGTGCTCCAATAGATTGACTTGATAATGCTTGATTGCTTTCTAATAACTTGATGAATGTTTGTGAATTGATAGAGTGTATGAGAAGATTGCAGGGGATTGTAAAATGTGGAGAAAAATACTTATTTATACTTGATTTTATTAAAATTTCCTAAAAATAACATATCATAGGCCGACCTCAAGGGTTAGAGGACAAATTACTGCTAGAATTTGAAATTTATTTTGAGTTTTGTGCCAAAAAGGACTAAGTTGCCTCTATTGGTGACAGTCCCACTTAATCAAATTAAGTGGGTGTCAAAACTTTTGGGGCATTAAAAGTTTTCCAATAGGAATTTTCTCAAAAATACACTAGAAACTGGTCAAATAAAGCATAAGAAAGGAGTAAATAGTGAAATTAAGCCTAGAAAAGTGTGAAATCTTGTTACAAGACTTTAAAAAACTTCAAAATAGGACTCAATAAGTGATGAAAAGGTGGTTTTTAGGTGAATTGTAATGAATAGAGTCTAGAAAAGTGTAGAAATTTATTGCAACACTTCACAACACCTTCACAAGATGCCATAATTTGAATGTTTAAGACCTAATGTGAATGTTTTGACCACATTACAACATTAAACCCAAGAAAAATCAAGCCAAAGTCCATTAGAAAGACTCAAGTGAGCATAAAAATGTCAACTATACATTTTTTGGCAACACATATTAAAAGGTGTAAAAGTTGCAAAGAAGACTTGAAGAAAACTTATAGGTTGAATTCTGTAGTTTCAGGCCTAGATCTAAGCCAAGAATACAAGAGAAGACTGAGGGCTACAGTTTCCTATTTTGAATTTCCAAAAATCTAGAGGTAGATTGATTCACCATTTGTGGTGAATGAGTCCCATTGCCCAGGCCTATACATGAATTTTGCATATCTAAGTACCCATTTGTGTGAAACCTATTCCGACACAGTCTTCCCAAAGTAGGACTAATTTTCCCAGCTTGGCATATGAGTCTCAGTTGGAATCGATAGTGAATTCTTCAAGATTCCAAAGCTCCTTTCCATCTCTCTCTAGTCTCCAGGTGCATACTTTCAATTTCATAAGTTTTTGTTATAGTTTACTTGCATTTCTAGGTCTTTTTGCATATTACATTGTGTTTTCAAATATCTTGCATTTTCCAAGTTTACACTTAGTGGTGAACCCCTTTCTTCTATTTCTATCCTTTAGGACAATCCAATTTGATAGGTTTCAATCTCCTTTGCATTGGAATCTCAAGGGTTTTTTGTTGAGTGATCCATTAATATTTTTGTACCTCTCTACTTTTAGGTTCAAAACCCTAGAAGTGTAAGACAAGCTCATACACAAAAATATTTGGTTCACTCTCTTCTCCACCTCTCTCTCAACTTCCATCTCTCTTTATCTATATCTCCACTCATACTCTCTCTATAAAAATTTAGAGAAGAAGATAGAGGGAGAGGGAGAGAATAGATATAGAGATAAAGAGAGGTAAAGGTAGAGATAAAGATATAGAGATAGGGAATTAGGAATAGGGAGGAAGAGACAAAGAGGAAGACATGGAGAGATATAAAGAAGGTAGACAGAGATATATGTAGTGTAGAAAACTACCTTCCTTGAAATTTTCACACTTGTTTGGGCCCTCCCTGCGAAAATTAGGCTTCCTTATGATTTAATTTGGCCTTATTTTGCATCCACAAGCCACAATTAATGAATCTTTCTTAGGATAATCTCAACATACATCTATTGAACAATCATAATTTAGTGATTTTCGAATGTATGGCCCATATTTAGTGATTTGGGACTCATACACCACCTTGGCCATATGGGTCCCACCTAGGTTTTTGGGGCCCCAATCTAGATTTCACACTAAACTAAGCCTTTCTTGAAAAATGTACACCCCAAGCTTGGCCTAATGAGATATGCCACAACAAGCATATGAGTCCCACTTAGCATAGACCTAAAACTAAATTCAAATTCTTGGTGGGATTATATTCTCTTGGATCTGATGTCAACTTGTAATGTTGTAATTTAATGAAATTTGGCATTAACAAGTATGAATACAAGGTTATTTCACTCATTTTCACCTAAGACGTTCACGAGACCATGAACCTTATAGAAAATTTGAGTTCACAAGAGCATAAAAATGTTTACAAGAGTATACAAGAGCCTTCAAGAGTTGATTATCAAGTGTTTTAGAGTATTATTCAAGTATCAAGCATCTTGTCAAAGTCATCATGCATCATATTTTTTTGAGCTAACATAATTTGTGATGTAGTGTTTCATGATTCAAGAAAGCATTCAATTCAATATCTACAACACTCAAGCAAGAGTCAAGATCCACATTCATGCTATCCATTACTTACAAGATTGCAACATTCCATTCAAAGGTTTGGTGAGTTACAACATTATATATTTGTTTGTTCATAATTCCTCCTTTCTATTTCATTTCATTTCAAGGTTTGATTACCAAAATAGGGTTTTACCAAGGAAAACCACTTTCTACTAACAAAACAAATTTTTTCATTCCCTTTAGTGTGTGATTTGATGATTTAGGTTGAAGATACATCGAAGAGAAAGATTAGAAGAAATTGTCAAGTTTTCAAAGTTGTCACCTTGTTTACAAGATCACTAAATGACACCTACAAAGCAGAATTTAGCAGTTAAGATATATAAATCAAGTTAAGAAGGAAGAGTAGATTCATACTTTGAACCCCAAAAAAATATGAGAAATACTGATACACCACTTTTGGCATATGGTTCCTAGTACGATGATTTTTCCATATTTTAGGAGTTCTAGACTGATTACTACCATATTTTTGTTCCTGCCCAAAAACCCTAATCTAGGACTAAATCACCCAACTTGGTGTATGAGTCCCAATGAGCCTTAAGATCAACATTTTCAACATTTTAGATCATGTTTTGAGCTTCTACAGGTTTCTAGGTGCACCTTTGTGTTTCCTCAGTTTACTATTTTGATGTGCATTCATTTCTAGGTCATCTATTTAATTTTTGCACATCATTAGGTTTTGTCATTAAGTCTTGCATGTTACTAGTCTTTCCAAGCCCTAGCTTGGTGGTGAACCCCTTTTAGTCTCTACTAAAATCCTAGCACACATTATTATAGATCTCTTTCCCTCATTTTATCCTTGGATTGAGGTCTCTATCATTTCCTTGAATAAGAAGTGTAGGAAATTAGTTGTTCTATCTCCCAAGCATTTAGGAACGATAATTTTCAACCTTTTGTTTTGGTGAACCTACATTTAGAACACCTTATTTCTGATTTGGAGTGCATCATAGTCCTATATCTAGATTATATCAACTTTGCATTGGGTTTTAGATTAGTTAATTTGCATCTAGGGTTTCTAAATCCTACATTAGTGAAAGTCCATATAGGTTGCATTTTTTCCTCTTGCATCATTGTATTCCATCAGAAATTTATAATTGCACTTAGTGTAAACATCATCCAAAATATAAAACATAACATTCACATAGATTTGTTTTTAAAATGTGCAAAAACCCTAATCTAAGACTTGTATGCCCTATTGGAACCTAAAATTCCTACCATTTTTGGCAAAAATGATGAAGAAAATGGACTTTAGCACTCATAAATATAGTTGCACAACTTGTCTCAGGAGAATACTTTCAAAAATCACAAACTTGAAATCTATTCAATTTCATGTCAAATCTACTCATCTACCATATGTTAGTGCATATGTTCAGTTTTAGCTTCCCATGGTTTGATTTGACAATATTTTGGTGTGGCATATTCAAGGGTTCTAGAAAAGTTTGTTGGCTACACAGTGTTAAATCTACTAAAAGGGTCAACTTTGGATGACAAAATTAATCAACTAGAAGGTTGTCATGATAAAAAAATTATATACTTTCATGCCAATTCTCAGAGCTTCAACACCTCATTTGGTATTTTTCAAAGTCAAATCCAAATGGATTTTACACAATTTTTTTGCCTACATTCACAAAAAAAATTTCACAAAGGACACTTTGACATTCAATATTTTGTCAAGGAAGTGAATTGGTGAGAAACCCTCATGCTCACATGTTCATTTGACTCAAATGAACCAATTCCCAAGATAGTAGCTTCCCAAAATTAGATTTGATATTTTTCTAAGTGACAAGTTGATGGGTTCCAGATGGTTTTTAACAAATGTAGCTTGCAGAAAAGACTAAACAAGAAACTTTGAACATTGGAAGTTTTGAATCTTGATGACTCCATGCCAATCCATTGGAAAACCATATTCCCCTATCATAAATTAACATGTTGGTACATTTTTATGGCTCCATGAAGACATTTGGTTAGTTTTTAGGACAAGTCCATAGGCTACTTGGGTTATTTTGATCACAATGAACTGCAATATTATCTCTCTTATGAATCAACAATTACCAATTGAGATCCTCTTGGTAAAATTTTCTCTAGGTACAAGATTCAAGGGGATATGCATAGGGTTGGGATACACTTATCTTTACATGCTACGAAACCCAGTTCTACATGGTCTATCTATTGATGCTTTATAGAAAGACAATATCATAGAAGAGAAAGATGGATTTTGTAAAGCTCTTAGACTATGTTCCCATTCTAGAGAAAGTTCTCATATTTTTCAGCCAAGTAAATTACAAAGACAAATTTCTCAAGCACAGATCACAAATTTGCACAACCAACTTGTTAATTACATGAATGAGATGTGCATTATATAGGAGATTATTGAGCACCCAATCTCCATGAATTGAGGATAGGAATCCTCAATCAAGTAGTGTTGGTGAGTTGCACATTCCATGGATTGAGGAGAGGACTCCTCATCCTTTAGTGGTGGCGAGTTTCTCTCCTCTATGCAAGGGAGAGGTGTTGAGAGGGATTGGACACCTCTCAAGACAACTCAACATCCTTGAAACCTCATGGGAAATGAGTCAAGGGTCAACACCAACACCTAACTAGGCTTATGTTAGCCTAACTAGAGTAGAATACACTAACACCCCCCCTTAAGCATAGCTTAGGTGGGCAAAAAAATAATGGAAATTTGAGTCCCAGCAACAAGCCCTAATAAGGTACTCATTTACAATCCAAATTCTCAAATAAAGTGGAGAAAGATAGAAAACCCAATTGGAAAAAACAATCCTCCAAAAAAAAAGAGTGTTTCATATTTTCCTCCTTTTGTGATTTTTGTGCTCCTTATATTTCTATATCCTTAACTACATTTGGCTCCTTTCATTGATTTGGCTACATGCTTAGTTGTGATTTTCAACTTTTTAGAAAATTGAAAGAAATTTGGAGTGGATTTTTAATCACAACTCTTTGATAAACCCCTTTTTAATATTTTTCATTTTCCCCTTTGTTTGGTACTTTATTTTAGTGTATTAATTGCATACAAGAATGAAGGTGAAAAAAGGACACTTTGTATATTAGTACAAAATCACCATGATTATATAGAGTTTTAAAAAATAAGCAATTATAGCACTTTTAAATTTTCACCCTATTGAAAATTGACACTAATAAGATTAGCATGATTTACAAAATATGGAAAATAAAATATTATAAGAAGAGTTAGAGAGAGGAAAAAATAAAAACAATTAATCCCTCATTGGCTAGAATAACTAGGGGTTAAAAAAACCCATATGACCAAGGTATAAAGGTTTCCCTCTGCCCATTCAAACTTGTAGCCCATGTCATAGATTTTGGAGGATTAGGTAGAACATGTCAGATATTTTGGAGGATCATGGATGAGGCACCCAAATTCAAAGCCTCCCCTATCTTGCACAATAGCTAAAGGAAAAAATCCATGTGTGCTCTTTATCTAAATCATGCCCTTATGATGAAGAGCACAATCTGCAAGCAACCAAATGGCCTCTAGCTGTAAATCATACCCCAGAAAAAGATCTCACACCCAAACTCCAATCACACTAGCTGTGGAAGAATCATGACTTGCAATTATGAAATTGTTAGAACTGTAAAATTTTGAAAATTTTACAGTTGATTATATTCATGAGTTTCCAAAATAGTCCTCACCACAAGCACAAAATCCTCTCTTCATAACATTTTTCCCATATTTTTTCATGTGGTCCTGTAGAATCCATCTAGTCCTAAATATGTTACAGTATAATTCATATCGGCAAGAAATGGTGAGGGTCTCCCTGATCCATAAAGCATCCTTACTAATGTGTATCTTTTGTAGTCTATCGGCAAGAGTGCAGGAATGTCATACCGAATATTTCATCTATAAGCACATATCGGTAGGACACAATTTATTGTCTTGGCGACAAAAAGATCATATCGGAAAGAAAGCTATTGTCAGAATAAGTCATAACGAGTTCATGCGTGTCTTACTAACCGGTGCACAAGGAGTCATATTGGCTAGATTAAGATTCATCGAAATGAAGTCTTGTCGAAAGCGTCAGATCTTGCCAACAAAGCACAATAGGATTTTATAAATGATAATCGGGATGAAGTTATATAGTCTTGCCAACCCATATGTCTCACTGAATGTGGTTTCATCGGTGGGAAAGTAAATAAGTCTCATCAACCGAAAAACATACCAAAGGACATATCTTGGTGAGACACAGTAATCTATGAAACATCTCCCCGACTCCAAAAGTCACAGCAAAACACATAAGATGAAAGGATATTTTTTGGTGAGACTCCAAATGTTGATGAGATGGTGAGACATTATAGCGAAGTATAGTTTTTAATAGTTGGTGAGACCTCAAGGTTTTGGGAGGACTACATGATGCTTTGATGAATAATTCAATGAACGTTGCTAAAGGTTATCGCCAAAGATTTGAAAATGTCTCACCGATAATACTATATGATGTGATAGTAAGAGCTTCAAACAACAAACTTACTACACTTGTATTTCATCTAACACATTAATGGCATGACAGAGCATAATAAGGAGAATGCAATTGAAAACATTAGTTGGGAATCGATAGCGGAAGAGTTGGAAAGGTGAACGAAGAACCACGGAATTATTTCAACTTGAAGGCTTCAAGCAAAAACTGTAAGTTCTTGCGCCTTAATTCCTCTGGTTTTAACTACTATAATTTTGAGGAAATGGAATCCCCCAGCTTAGGAAAATCAAAAGCTAGAAAGCATGGTGAAATCAGTCAACCAAAAGGAAAGAAATAGAAAACTAAGACAGAACATGAGGGTAATGAACGAAGATTAAATAAAGACCTTATTCACCAATTACCAGGTTAAATTGGACCTAAAGCTAGAAGATCTACACAACTTAGGGAAGAAGTAGATAAACTGGATGATAAATGCAAATTCATAGGAGATGTTTGGACTGCAATAAGGGGGTATGAGTTGTTTAACTTTCACTATCATAGGAGAAATCGTTTTGAACCAATATGCAACCCATGGAAGCTTAACTTAGGAAAGTTGGTTTACCCTAATGTATTTGTTAATGTTGAATTGGTGAAATTGTTGGTTGTCCACTATAATTAAAAACTCAAGGCTATATGTGACCCATCTGGGAAGCCACAAATACATTTATCAGAAGAGGCAATAGAGGAGGTTTTCAATTTGGAAGGGGTTTTCAGTGAAAAAATCATATGTGAAGAATTGGAAATGGAGTTCGGAAGAATGGATACAATCTATAAGGGTTGGAGGTTGCCAATTCACAGGATTAGACAAGGTGGAAAACTAGTCCCTCTATAGGATAGTGATGGACCCTCTCTTCATGTTGATTTATTTGAACCTTATATGAAATATACTTATTTCTCAGTGGACCAGGTATTGGGAATGGATGTCCTCGAGTACATGTCAATTTTTCCCATAATAATTTTGCAAATATCCAGTACCACAACTCTAGGCCCTTTGACTATGCCTCATACATTTTTAAGGGGCTTGATTTTGGATTGATGGCAATCAAGGGCGAAGCCTCTATCTTTCATCTCAGGAATTATTTACTGTTGATGCATATAGTGTTATATTTTGGACAGGAGTTGGGATTGTGGCCCCAGGAGATGAGAATTTCTCAAATTGATGAGCAAGGTGTAGCATTGCCTATTCAATTATGGACTGCTATTTGGGACAATAGATTTTCCAACTCTAGTTTTGTTCATTTTGAAGAATATTTTGTGAAGAAATTGTACAAATTGTACAATCATCCATGTAATTATTCTTTATCTGAAGAGATAAAGAGGTTTCTTCAGCCAAAGGATTTCAATGGGCCAATTAGTCATAATTGGGGAGATTGGTATTTCCTAGAGGGAGCCACTATGATTAGAGTTTATGGATTTGGAGATGCCCCATTCATTTTTCCAAGAATAGTCCCAAACAGAATTGCATATTTAGAAATTGTCATACAGATGGATTATTCTAGTGTTATGAATTTTATCTCCTTTGGGAAGTAGGCTTTCATGCCTAGTACATTATGCTTTGGTGATTTTACTGTGTTGGCCAAAGAAGGATACAATTTGATCCTTGACAAACTACTGCAATACAACCTAAGAAGAGGACCACCTAGAAAGAATTTTGACCCGGAAGGGTATATTAATTCTACTAAACAAAGGATAAACTTTGGAGAGTATCAAAATGTGCCCTATCACTTTGATGACATGGTCTAGAATTTGGAAGAGGAAGAATCAGAGATGGTGGTTGAAAGATATAATAAGAGATTGCAGGATACAGAGTTTTCATCTTCTGGGGAGGAGACACCTGAAGATAATGTGCCACAAGTAAAATGACCAGATTAAGAACTCAGCAATATACCTTCCCTGTCAGAGAATTGAGTATTGAAGAAAATGTGGAGGCAGATGCAAGGAATGTAGAATATAGATCATTTGTTTCAGATGATGAATTCATAAACTCTCCAAAATTTAAAGCATTCTTGTATAAGCAAAAGGGAAAAGAAATAAGGGAAAAGGTTGATAATATCACTTCAGGTAATGAGGAGCAACTGCTGAATTATTTGAAGATATGTGTGGATAAAGAAATGGTAGATATGACCCCTGAAAAGGGGAGGAAAATGTTGGAAGTTTCCAATGTGATGATTTTCCTTGGATTAGATCTCAATTCTGCACTATTTTTTGATATTTTCTTGAAAGATAGTAGTGCTACACATAAGCTCAGCCTAGAAAAGGTGACAGAGGTATATGCGGGGTAAAAATATAATCCAGATGAGGGGTCATTGATGATTTGGGCCTTATATCCACCTCATAGAAAATCAGTGGTCATTGATACAGAGAAGGCTTTTGGGCATGTGATGAATCTAAAAATTTGAGAAGTCGATCCTGTGGTGACAATATAGATTGGAATTAACGTTGCAAAACTAAAAAAAGCACAAATTCAAATGCTAATTAAGGAAAGAGAAATGTACAAAGCAAATAATGAAAGGATGTTGTGGGAAAATGACCACTTAAAAGATTTGTTAGGTGTTATAGTGAAATCAACCAAATTGCTTACCCATGGCGAAAGTTCACAATCAAAAGATCATTGGGAAGGATCAAGTGCTTATTCCCAAGGGAAATATGATGCCATTGCAGCAATGATTAAGAAAAGGTGGGCTAGCCTAACAACTTGGTTAAATAAGCTATGGGGAAAATATTCACACAGTTTTCATGTGTTAAAAGAACATGAAAGGATGAATGGAAGGATTCTGGAGAAGTTCCAAGAAATAAACCAAAGGGATGCTTCTAATAGTGTAGTAATTGAAGCCGCAGACCATTTTGAGAACAAGCACCGAGACTTCTCTAAAGAATTGCAAGAGGATGTGCAAGGATTGATAAATTCCACCATGAAGGAATTGACAACATTCTTTGATGAGAAAGGAGAATTAAAAGAAACGACTACATGGAAAAATGAATGTGAGTCGATATTGCAAGAAATCTTGAGAGCAGCTACTGTGGAAGACAAAACATTGGATGAGGCATGCGAGCAAAACGAGAAGATGGTAAGAATGGAGATTACAATCCAGAATGCAGTAGGATATGCAGATATGCACGAACATCGAGATTATTTGGATCACTTGTGTAAAGTTCATTTATGGCTAAAACTGAGCCTGATTATATTTTAATCTATTTGTTATTTAAACATATGACACTTCTAAAAGTATGTGTCCTTTTGAGTATTTGATGCATAAATATCTATTTTGGTAGCAAAACGAAGGATAGAATATAGAAGATAAGATAGAATAGGAAAAGGATACAGTAGAATATAATGTTTCATAGATATGAGACTATGATGCATGTTTAAGATTATGGAGATATCAATGAAAATCATTTAATGTGGTGGCATATTTCTAGTGTCCATTGTCTATTATGTTCATTGAAAGTATTACTAAAGTTATCTCCAAGGTCAGTACTTTCTAGTTATTTAAATTGATATAACAATTTTATATTCAGTTTATCAATGTAAATTTGTTGTATCTATGTGGTTGATTAATTGGTTCTTTCAAGAAGAGATTAAATCCTTTTAATTGATTATAGGCAATCAGGGAAGTTCATCTGGATCATTAAGAAGAACATGGTAGTCGTAGTCTTGCATGTTTATACAAGTTGTAAAATAAAATATATATGTCAAACAATTTGAATGTTTTTTAGAAAGAAGTTGCTCATTTAGATTTCATTTGACTCCGCATACCCAATAAGGCACTAGTCTCTGCATTTTTCATCATTTAGTTTCATTCATTTTTTACATCTGTTAACTGAACATATTAGGTTTTAGTTTTAATATTGCTATACAATTTATACCAAATCAAGTTTTA
>VDFB02000017.1:402737517-402780553 GCA_007258455.2 Sequoia sempervirens | reverse complement strand
GATCAACATCAATTATAATCATTCCATGTAATTTTTTGTAGCCCTCAGATGTCATTTTTCCTTATTTTTTGTAATTCTGCAAGTTGATAGACCTAGGACAAAACTTAATGAAATAATTAAAAAAAAAACACAAATATAATAAGATACAACAATAACATGATGCATTGGCACATTATCTGCACAAGTGTCATGTAGAACACAATGACACAAAGGCACAAGCAAAACAAACACCCTCACTATTGCTACAAGCAAGGTGGAACTAATGGAAGACAATAATCATGGGTTGAAGTCACCATGATCAACATATGAGAGGGGAAGTGACACCCAAAAAATGATCGAGTACTATCCCATGATTATGTTCTCTCACAACACCATACAAGGGTATGATGGTGAAATAATCAACCTCCAATCAACACCAAGAAATGACACATAAATACAAGTGGAAACCTTCATCAGAGTTTGTCAAGCCAATAGTTACAAACCTCCAACCATTGGATCAAATAAATGATGAATCAAGGAACTATAGGAAACTAGCACCTAGAGAGGACACTAGCATAGATGCTTAGGTGTCCAAGTCTAGTGTTGGTGTCTTGTTCTAGCACTTGAGTCCATATCAGACATTGTAGTCTTTCCTAGGAATTATAGTCTTGTTCTAGCACTAGAGTTTTGTATAGTGATAAATTTCAAGCTATCATTTGGTCCCCAAGATGTACCAAACACTTTGGAACTACATTGAAGAAGCCCCAAAAAGAAACAAACTTTGAAATGAAAAAATGACCTAGGAACCAAGGTAACTCTAGATATATGACTCCTCAAACTAATATCATGATAGAACCTATAAGGTGAATGATAAGACATCAAATTTTCCCAAAATAAAACATATTGTAGCATAGGAAGGCATCTAGAACATGTAAGTCAACTAGGACCTATGAAGATCAAATCAACTAACCAACCAAGATCTATGCCATCCACATAAGATGAAAAATGAAAAGAGGGTAGAAACTCTCTAAAATATCAAGATAAAAATGGATCTCTATTTTTATGATAATATAAGGAAAAAAATACTCACCAAAATAAGATAAAAAAATAAAGAATAAAATAATAAAATAAGTTCCTTAAGAGCCTTGTATGTATAATTATATTTACTTAAAGGATACAAATCCACATTTAGGAATATATATTTCCTTTCTATATTTATGTATAAGTAAAAAAAAAAATTCTTCCAACTATCTAGAGGATAACATGTTGTACATCTAGACATGTGAGCTTCTTAAGGATATTTTGTATTTGATAAATACTCTGAAGTCATGAAAAGAGGTATGTAATGATGAATAAGACTAGGAGACAAAAAAGCTAAAATATCTTACTTGACCTGAGCACCATCCCAGATAGGGTTTCTAAGCACCTCTTAGGACCTAGTTGAACTTGGTTAGGATCAAACCAACCACATTAGACTAAGGAAGCTATGTTTCTAATTTGTAAAAATTTTAACCTAATTACAGGTGAAAGGAACAATCAATTAGGCAACCAAGATGGAGGCCTTCAAAATAAAAGTGATTTTTTTTTTATCATGGGTGGATTGGAAATTGACTAGAAAAACCTAAAAGAGTTGGCTATTCATTCAACCACTTAAATAAAAACATTCTTTTATTCAAAAATATAAAAAATCTCTATTAACACCAACCATGAGAAGGTGTAAAATTGATTAACACTAGTAGCCTCTATTTTTAGAGGTCTATATCATGACCAAATGAAATTCATAGATTATGAAGTACATAGCAACCTGAAATCAAATTAATTAAAAATTATAAAGCATACCTATAAAACTATATACAAACCTTCAGTCATTAAACATTATTCAACTACCAAATATAAATTTAAGATTTGAAATTATGGGTATTACCTAGGTGAAATTTTGATGAGAAGCTCCGCTACCAGGTGTTGATGTTTAAGACCCAACATTAACCTATTCAACATCAAAATAGAGTAATAAGAATACCATTCATATAAGGTTCAACTATTCACATGTAATATTTATAATTATTTACTAGTTACATACCTCTGCACTCAACATCATCGCATAATAGGGAGCTGGAGGACCGTTGGAAGTAGGGTGAACACTATGACCTTAAAATTTTATTATAATCATTCAACTAATTTATTTAATCTTCCATTTCAAAATAAAATTTAAAAAATTAAATTAAATTAACTTGTTGATATTTACCCGACTATTAAATCCAAATGTATCACTCAAGAGAGCTTTTATCATCACCATTTGATTTGTTGTAGATGTACCCTAGGCACGTGCATCCTAACTATCCTCTAGATCGTAAACACAAAGTGACCCACAAGATCAACATAAATAAGGTGGAATTGGACACCTAGAAAACTCATCAGCCTCATCATATTCTAGAGGCTTAGTATGTTGTAGAAAGCTTTGAGTGAGTGAGCTAATCAACTCTAATAAGTCCACATCAACATCTTCCTTCACAATGAAAGGGATAGTCACATTCTCATAGTCTAGTCTAGTGAGTGGTCTCACTGGCCGATGTGGGTCAATATGTGCCCCAACTTTTCCTATGCAAAGCCCCCACCTTTACACTATAACTCCCACATGTCAAAATAATTTAGGATTTTATTAAGGAAAAACTCACAATAGAGTTTCCTAAAAAAGTATTTTGGTACCTCATTGTTGTTGGATAGAGGATGGTCAAAAACCATCCACCACTAATCCCAAAAATTGATTGTTATCACTTGGTAGTGGCACAAATAGATAAGAAACCTCTTACATGCATTGTGCAAGGGTTGATTCATTTTTGGGTTGATGAGCACACACAAGTTAGATTTTAATTTTTTTGTATTTAACTTGTTTATATGATAATTTTACTACATAAAATTGCTTTTGTTCTTGAATCTTAGCCAACCAACTATTTATTTTCTTGCTAATTAATTCTACATGAAATATTATGCATTGCAATGATTTATCAAGGGTGGTCCTAAGGGAGTTCATTCTTACATGTTCTCTCAACCTTGCAATTAACTCTTCAATTTATTTTTTGTTATTTTCAATTTGTCCCAATTATTTTTCTTGTGTTCCTAGAGGATGATGAGGAATTCTAGGTTATGTTTGTTGAGGTTATTTTTTAGAAGGGATCTCATCATGAGGTGATTTGGGATTTTAAAAAATTGTGGGTGAATTATCAATTCCTAAAAACTAAACAAATTCAATATACACACTTAATAAAAAATTGACACTAAAAAACTATAAAAACTTACTCCTTTGACCTCATTGACATCATGACAGAATTTTGGTGAATATTTGATGAAATTTAGCCCTCCCAAATTGTAAGCATGCTTTGTAAGGTTTGTTGGCCATGGATAGAGGAATAAATGCATAGAAATTAGGAATAAGAAGTGGGATTTTCTTTTTATTGCTTTACTAAATGATAACAGGAGAATGCTATAACACACTCACGTTGTGGCTTTCATGGGGCCAAAAAGTGGGTGGCCAATTTTTGGTCCCCCATCCTTTTCCACATGCCTAGCTACTATTTTTTTTGAGGAAAAAAGTAAATGTACTTGGTAGAAATTTTAGATTTTAATGAATTAGTACTATAATTTTTGAAAGATATAAAAAAGTATGTGTGATTCTGGCCAACCTAAGTATGAGAAAAAAATACTATTTTTCAAATATTTCAATATAAGTAAAGGAAACATGCCTAAATGTGACACATTTTTTTCTAACTTTTTTCCTAGTAAATAATTAGTAATGAAGTTTTAGGAAATTTTAGCCATTAAAAACTAATTTTTTGGCCTACCTAACTTCGTCAAAAATATATTTAATTTATTTTTTAGCCTATAGTTTGTTAAACATAGAGTCTTATACATCTTTCAAATTCAAAAAATGTGAAACCATTTAAAATTTATGGATGGTTTTCAATAATCCTTTCAATCAAGACTTTAGGCACAATGCATTTAGAAAATCAATAATAATTATATATTAAATTTAAAATAAAGCATGTTTTATATTGGTAAAATATTGATAATTTCCTAAATAAACCATTTTTAATTCTTTAAATTTGAATAAAAAAGAAGTCATCAGCATGAAGGGTGAAGTCCTAAAAAGAGGATGAAACCTCTAAAAAGGTTGAAAATTTTGAACTTTAGGCTTGACATTCCCAATCCTAATTCTAAATATTTCCTAAAGAAAAAATGGAGTGAAAATTTTATGTAAAAAGAGAGATATCTATTACCTAAAGGCCCTTTTATCAATTTATGTCTTGAAAATGAATATATATGTTTTGACAAAGAAAAAGGATATATATTTTCACAAAATAGGTATCTATTTGACAAACAAAATAGATATCCATTTTGACAAAACTAGTATTTGTTATTGCAAAATGAATATTTGTTACCTAAAATCCCAAAGAGCCCTCTTTAGTGAAATGGGAATAACTTTTTTCATTTCTAATAGAAATTTTTAAAAAAAATTATAGGCATTGGAAAGGTGATTCAGAGCTCTATGCAGTGGACTAGGTAGTGTTTCTAGGCTACTATACACAAAAGATTAATTCTAATCATTTTAAATTTATCCTTTATTTTTAAAACATCAAATTCTCAAGACTTTCACATATGAATCCTCTTTCCATGTTTTTTTTGTAAAAATACTTAAAACATTGTAGGAGTAACCAATAATGAAATATTTGTATTTTGTGTAGTAACGAGAGGAACAAACTTTCATAAATCATCATAATATATATGTCCCTATCTTTTCCTCTCTCACTCTATTTCACTCTCCCCTCAATCTCTAGACCTATCTCTCCACCTCTCTTTCTCTCCCCCCCTCTCTCTTTTTCCCTACTTAGACCTCTCTCTCTCTCTCAATCTATTGAGCTCTAGAATTATCTCTCCACCTCTTCATCCTCCCTCCTTACCTCTCTCTTTTTCCCTCTTTAAACATATATTTCACCCTATGGGTGAAGCCACAATAGTGGTTTACAATTGAAGTGAGGAATGAAAACTCACAGAAAATGAATACATGGAAAAAAAAATATTTTAGGGGTTTGTACGAACCTATTGGTTCGACCGAACCCATTAGGGTTTCGCTAGAACCTAGGTGTGGGCGAACCCTCCTAATACTTTCCCACCAAAAAAGCCATCAAAACCCCTTATAGAAGGGGGATTCAAATGAACCCTGGTTTGAGTGAACCCCTAGGTGTTCGCTCGAACCCCTAGGGGTTCGTTCAAACCCCTTTTATTCCTCATCCCCACCCTGAGACACAAAAAAACCTAAATTTTGGCCCTTCAGAGCTTGGGTTGAGGATGAAAATGGAGGAATCTTCAAAAAACCAACTTGAATGAGGTAGTCCTCAAAACAAGCTATCCGACGAATATAATTTTAATATGTTTTGGTTTTATTATGTATTTGTTTCTTTAGTTTTATTAAACATAGGTTTTTTATTGAAAATGAAGGTCTTTGTTCTGCACATGTGGAAAAATAGCAGATTATTAAAAAAAAAAATTAAAATATGAGGAACCAGATATTGAATTTTATCCAACAAAAATAAATTGAATTGATATATACCAAAAGTTAGATGCATTATACGGTTAAAATTATGTTTAAATTGTAATTGGTTTGACTTGAAACTTGATTAAAGAAAATATTCAATAAAAATGTCTAACCAAGTAAGCAATTTTAGATATTAGAGTTAAAAATTTAAATTGAAGAATTAGAATTTTATCCTTCATGGAAAAAAAAATTATGTGTTATACGTTGCATCACTTTAAAATGTTATTTTTGAAAAAGACCGCCAGTGGGAGATGGAAAATAGTGCAACTGACCCAAAAAATTTGAAAAATAGTTTTAATCTACAGACAAAATGTGACAAGACTCTAGTTTTCATCATCTTCAAATTCTTCATGGTTTAGCTGCTATAGGTGCCCGAATGTGAAGATTTAGTTTTAAAAAAAAAATCGGTGTCCAGTTTGGCCAAAAATTGTAAACCACTATTGTGGGATCTCCATCTCTAGACCTATCTCTCTACCTCTCCCTCTGTCCCTCCTTCCCTCCCTCCCTCCTTCCCTCTCTACTTCTCTCAATGTTAAATCTCTCTCCCTATCAATCTATCTATATCTCTATATCTCTCCCTTTCCCCTATCACTCTCTTTCTATACCTACCTCTCCTTCCCTCCCTCCCTATCTCTCTTTGTGTCTCTCTCCAAACCTCTAGACCTATATCTCTACCTATCTCTCTATTTACTCTTTTTTTGTCCCTATTTAGACCTCCTTATATTTTTTTAAACCCAATCAATCCTAAAGAAACTTGTCATATTCTATGGTTTATTATTCATATTAGTGTTTCTTAGATCTATGCATTTATGATATTTACATCTCAATTTTATGTTTAAACCTCTTTGAATGAAAAATTATTTATTGAATTTTTATTTTTACATTTTCTCTATTATCTTGATTGTGAAATAAATTTTACTTACCCTACCATCCTTGGCAACCACATTAGGGTCTAATTTTTTCATTTGATACATCATTGATATTTTCACTTTTCCAATGTAAAATTGTACCTTTTGGATTTATTTTTCCTCTCTCCCTATCCCTTTATATCTCCATATATCTCCCTTTCTATTCCACCTCTATCTTTCATAATTCATACCTATATATATATCTTCCTCTTTCTATCCCTAGATCTCTTTCCCTCTTCCTCTCTCCCTATCACTCCTATAGAGATAATTAGAGACAGATGATGACAGAAGAAGATAGAAGGAAGTAGAGAGGGAAGGTGAGAGAAGTAGAGAGTAGAGAAAGAATAGATATATACAGAGATATATATAAAGGAAGAAATAGAATAAGGAAGGGATGGAGTGAGAGGTAGGTAGGTAGAGAGATGGAGAGAAGTAGATCGATGGAGAAAGGAAATGAGAGGAAGAGATAGACGGGTAGGGTGAGAGGGATATAGGGAGAGGTAGGTAGACAAAGAGGAATATGGAGATGAAAGATAAAGAGAACTAAAGATAGAGAGAGAGAGAGAGGTAAGGTGGGAGGGGTAGAGGGAGAGGTAGTCATAGAGAGTGTGGTGGTATATAGAGATAAGTAGAGAGATAATGGGGAGAGGGATAAGGTTGGATATATAAAGTGAGAGATAGGTAGAGAGAGTATGATGGGAGATAGAGAGAAAAGGGAAGGGAAGAAATATATTTATAGAGAGATATAGGAAGAGAGAGTGATAAGGAAAGATAGGGGAAGGAAGGAGGGAAAGATCTTGAGGGAGAGGTTGGTAATGAGGAAGCTAGGGTGGGAGGGATAAATGGAGAGGTAGGTAGAGAGATGAAGGATAAGTGGAGACAATGAGAATTAGAGAGGGAAGGTGAGAGAGAGGTAGAGAGGACAAAAAGAGAAGAGAGATATCTAAAGAAAGAGAGGGGGAATGAGAGAGGGATGGAGTGAGAGGTAAATAGAGAGAGATTCAAGGAGGGGAGATAGAAGTAGAGAGGGAGGGAGGAAGGGAGAGGTAGGGTGGGAGGGATATAGGGAGAGGAAGGTAGATAGAGAGGAAAGTTGAGATGAGAGATAAATAGTAGAGAGATAAGGTGAGAGGGATAGAGGGATATGTGGATAGAGAGGGAGGGTGAGCGTAGATAGGTGTATCCTCCACTCATGCTCACTCTCTCTACCTACCTCTCCCTTTATCCATCCCACCTTACCTCTCTCTATTTGTCTCTAATTCACTTTATCTCTCATATCCATCTTCCTCTTTGTCTACTTAGCTCTCCCTATATTCATCCCACCCTACCTCTCTATCTATATTCTCCCTCCCTCCCTCTCTACTATATATCTCCCTTGTTCATCTCTCTCTCTACCTACCTCTAAATCCATCCCTCCCTCATTCCCCCTCTCTCTAGACTCTATACCTCTCTCACCTTCCCTCTCTACTTCTCTCTATCTCCACTTGCCCTCTATCTACCTACCAATCTGTCTATCCCTCACACTCTACCTCTCTCTCATTACCTACCTCTCTCTCCCTCTTTCCCTCCTTCCCTCTCTCTCATTTTCTCTCTCTTCCTCTCCCTCTCTATATACTTGTCTCTCCCTTTCCCTTTGTACTTGTCTCTATTTCCCCCAATCTCTCTCTACCTACCCATCACTATACCCTTCTCATCTTATCTGTCTCTCTACTTCTCTCTATACTTATCTCTTTATCCTCAAACCCTACCTCTCTCTATGTACCTCTCCCTCTATCCCTCCTACCTTACCTCTCTCTTTGTCTCTACTTCTATTTATCTACCTACCTCTCCCTATATCTCACTCGACCTACTACTCTAACTCTACCTCTCCCTTCCTCCCTCCCTCTCAATTTCTCTCTATCTCCCCTCTCTGTACCTACCTCTAAATCCATCACTCCTTCATTCTCCTTCTCTCTCCCTTTATAGATATCTCTATATCTCTCTTCTATCTCTCTATAGCATATAAAAATGGATCTTTGCACATTTTCATGCTCATTTGGGTCCTTGTAAATTTTGGCTTAGTTTTTCCTTGATTTAGTGTTGTAATGTGGTCAACACATTTGAATTAGGTCTTGTGCCCTTGTGAATTAATAAGAATTTTATGATGCCTTTCAAAAGAGTTCCAAATTTTTGTAACACACTTTCACACTTTTCTAGGATCTTATTAATATATTTCACCAAAATAACCTCTTTTTATCATTTACCAAGCCTTATTTAAAAGTGTTGTAACAAAATTTCACACTTTTATAGGTTTGACATTAATAATTGGACCTTTCTTATGCTTTAATTGGACCCATTTTACATCTGTAGGCCTTACTTAAGTCTATTTTTGAGAATAAAGTTGATAAACATCATTTAAAATATCTAAATCCTAAAACCCACTATAAATGCCTTAAGTGGGACCCATTCACCATTAGGGATTAATGGGTCCTCTTTGGCTCAAAATTCAAATTCAATTAAAATCTAAGATCTAAGGTCAGCCTGTGATGTATTTTTGGGAACTATTGCATAATCAAGTATAAATATAAGGTTTTTCTATTCATTTCACCCCCAATCAACCAATCCCCCAATCAATCACTTAAGCATTCTAGGAATTTCAAGCATTTTTCACAAGAGCATTCAAGAATTTTGAGGTCATCAATTGCATGTTTGCAACATTCTATTTCAAGGGTTTTGTGAGTTATAGCATTGTCTTCAAGTTCATTCATCATTCTCTTTCCATATTTCATTTCATTTCAAGGGTTTAATTACCAACATGAGCTTTGACCAAAGAAAACCCCTATTCACTAACCCTAAAACAATTTTTCCCTCTCTTTCAATGTGATTTGAAGGTCGAAGTTACAAATTTTTCAAAGATAAAGATTGGAAAAGTTGTTATAAAATTGTCAAAGCTATTCTATAAACAATGATTTTGGTTTTTCCTCACAATGCTTCGCTCCTCCTAAGGTTTTTCACCTAAAAGGAGAAAAGAGATTAAAAGGGGCCAAAAATGCAAGGGTTTACACTCAAAGTCTATGTAAATTAAATTTATTATGCCTAATTAATATGTCCTAATCCTTTGATATGAAATTGAAATGATCTAATGATGTTAAACTTAAGAAAAGTAAAATTTTGGAAAACACAATGTGATATGTAGAGATGCCTAAAAATGCAACTAAATGATGAAATATCATAATAGAATGAACGAGGTGCAACTAGAATATGAAGCTTGATGTTGGGAGATTCTAGAATCCTAAAAAATTGACTGAAAATGTTGATTAGGACACTTACGCCAAGTGAGGCGACTTAGTCCTAGTTTTGGGAAACTTTGTTAGAACGAGAATCTGCTAAATGGGTATCTAGAAATGTCAAAACCAGTTTTCAAGCCCGGAAGAGGGACTAATTTTCCACTGGTGGTGACTTAGTCCTCCTGGAAATCTTAGGAAATTTTGGATAGAATCTTGAAGTCTCAGGTCTGCACTTTCTTTTCTGACAGTAGTACATACTTGATTCTGTAGAAAATGGGGTAGAAAGCCTTTCCAAGGTTGAACTAGGGTTTTGTTGACTTGATTGAATTTGTATACTTTTTGACCACCTTTCAACACCTAATTCCTTGATAAATCTACATACAAAATTCCACAAACACACATGCAAAAGGGGAAAAATGGTTTAGTGTTAGAGAATAGAGGTTTTCCTTGGTCAAACCCCACTTTGGTAATCAAACCCTAAATAATGAAATGGAATAAAAAGAGTATGATAAATAGATAACATGAAAATCTCATAAACTTACCACACCTTTGATGCTCAAAATTTGAAGATATGCAATGAAGTGCTCCAATATATTGACTTGATAATGCTTGATTGTTTATGAATAACTTGATGAATGCTTGTGAATTGAGAGAGCATATGAGAAGATTGTAGGATATTGTAAAATGAGGAGAAAAACATTTATTTATACTTGGTTTTATTAAAATTTCCTGAAAGTAACATATCACAAGTCGCCCTCAAGGATTAGAGGACAAATTCCCACTAGAATTTTAAAATTATTTTGAGTTTTGTGTCAAAAAGGATTAAGTCGCCTCTATTGGTGACTTAGTCCCACTTAAGCAAATTAAGTGGGTGTCGGGAATTTCAGGGCATTAAAAGTTGTCCGATAGGAATGTTCTCAAAAACACACTTGAAAACAGTCAGAGAGTACATTAAGGGGTAAAATGAAGCATAAGAAAGGTGTAAATAGTGAAATTAAGCCTAGAAAAGTGTGAAATCTTGTTAAAAGACTTTACAACACTTCAAAATAGGACTCAATAAGTGATGAAAAGGCGGTTTGTAGGTGAATTTTAATGAATAGAGTCTACAAAATGTAGAAATGTCTTGCAACACTTCACAACACCTTCACAAGATGTTGTAATTTGAATGTTTAGGACCTAATGTGAATGTTTTAATCACATTACAACATTAAACCCAATAAATATCAAGCCAAAGTCCATTATAAAGACTCAAGTGAGCATAAAAATTTCAACTATAGAACTTTTGGTGACACATTAATCCCCTAGTTTAGTGAGAGGATAACTTGCTTCAAACTCTTGCTAAAGTAGCCCAACATGCACATCAAGAGGGATCCCAATGCACTCACATTGGCAAGATGAAACAAAAATAATCAAGAGGGATGATCAAGCCCCCAGGACTAAGATCTCATGGCAAACCAAACATAAGAACAAATGAACACATGTGATGAAGAAAAGGAATGAAAGCTTCGACCATCTGTCTAGCTCGGTGTGGATTAGATCTAGTCTAGTTGCTTGAAATAATAAATGGGAACTCCCTCTAGGGTGACGGAACTTATAGTTGTCTATTGGGTGAGAAGTCCCAAGTATACTCACTCTAGGGCCACAAAATTTTTGGTTTTCTATGGGGTGATAAATCCCAAAAGGGGAGATACATACACTAGTTGGTGTGCACTCCCAAACACATAGGTGGCTATGGGGAAAGTCGTACTGCTAAGTGGGATTCCTGCTGAACCATATCAAAGTTATACCTCCTGATAACTTTAACAAGGCACCATAAAAGAAAAATTCAGTTTGTTCTTCATGAGACAAGCAAAGCTTCATATGCTTACAACTCATGAACAAATACAAGGGTACCACAAGCATGCAAATTGTGTTATGCAAGGTGGTAAAAATGTAAAATGTAAAATGCAAAAATGTAATGTAAAATACAAAAGATGATCAAAGGAGTCTTGTTAAGTTCATGTAAGGTCTATCACTTAGGGAATATTGTGTCTAATTTCTCCAAGAAAGGACCAATCAAAGAATTGTATATTCACATCTTAGGGGATGTAGTGTGTCACATCAGGCCACTAAGAGGAATGCAATATGCTAAGATAGATCACAGTTATGAAGGAATTCACATCCAAAAAGTGACTAATGCATCATATGAAGTGACAAGGATGCACTAACAACTGAAAATGCAAATCAAATTATGCCAGTGTATGCCCCCCACTTTAAAGGAATTGCTACACAACTTTCTATGAGCAATTGCTTTAAAGTAGCGAAGGAAATAAAATGCAACAAGAAATGAGAGCCAACTTGGAAAGCCCCTATGCCAATTCATATGTTTCTAAGTTAGGTTGTGTCATGTAAATGAAAAAGAAAACAAAAGAAAGGGAGTTTCCCCCAAAGGAACACACCAAACACATAAGGGATCTATGGATTTGGGGTTAGTATGTTCATTGCTACAAATTTTTTATGATAGAGCTCAGAACTGTCATCATTCCCCAAAGCATATAGAACTAGAAGAATGACACAAAGAGAGTGAAATTAAAAGAAAGACAAAGTCTATTTTGGGTCAACATGGAAGAGACATTGTGGTCTCAATGATTTGCATCATCCCAAAAAGGAAAAAAAATGAAAAGGGGTATGTGCAGGATCATCATGGAAAAAATAGGCCCTTAAGTGGCAAAAATTTAGAAAAATCAGTTAGGAAACTTGACGTAAACATTTGAATAAGTTATCTATATTATTTCAAAAATATGAAAGAATAGAATTTGTAGAAAATTTAATGTAGTTTCTAAACTACTTAGGTTTTATCTTTTTTAAAAAAGTATTTGTGAAATTTTCAAATTTCAATGCAGTAGTACTTAAATTTCTGTGGAAAATAAGAAGTAGGTGTTTGTCTAACCACCCTAACCACAATAAAATAATAATATTTTTTAGAAGATTTTAGATATAAGTAAGGACTCCATGTCCTCATGTATATATTTTTATATTTTTTCTAAGTAAATAATACTTATGAATTTTTATTAAACTTTTAAAAAATATAAAATCATTCTCATTCACCATCTTAACTTGGTCAAAACTTCATAAAATTCAATTTTTCTTTTTTTAATCCAATAGTATGCAAAAGCATATAATGTGACGATGTTTTGATTCAAAAAAATGTGATAATCGCTTTGAAAGCTATAGATGTTTTTCAATTAGCCTATCAATTAGGACTTTAATCATAATTCAAATAGAAATTGAATAATAATTATTTATTAAATTCAAAGTAAAGCATAATTTATATTGGTGGAAAGAGAATCTCCTTTAAAACCTCTTTGGATTAAAAAAAATTCGTTAGCCACATACCCTACAAATACCCATCATATCGCCACTTTTTGGCCCATCATAATCCTGCACATACCCAAAGAAAAACAAAAAGGTGAACGAAAAGAAAAATCTTTTGGGTCAACATGAAGGAGACATTTTGGTCACAATGCCTTGTGTCATCCCGAAAAGGAGAACACAAAACAAAAGAGAAGAAAATAAAAGGACCTTTTGGGTCAACATGGAAGAGGCATAGGTTGCCTCTATGCTTTGTGTCATCCCCAAAAGGAAAACACACTACATATAGAAGAATAAAGGTTCATATAGAAGAAACTTGTATAGAGAGAGAGAGAACATCAAACGCACAATATGGGGGAACACGATACAAACATGCAATCAAAGAAAAGGAAAAAGGAAAAAAAAAAGGAAAAATAAGATAAAAGAGTAGTAAGGTGAATGGAATTCAACTATCTAACAAGTCATCTTCCTCCCAATCATGTTTAGTGTATTGTAAGGGTGGTTGACTATCCAAAGGAAGAATTGCAAGTGTCGAACAAGGAGATGTACTAGGTTCTTCACTTGGTTGAGAAGATTTATCATTTAAGCTCATGGTAGATGAAAATAAAGAGTTTAGATTATTATGCACTTCATCTATTTTTGTGATATCTTCTTCTTCATCATCATCATCATCATCAAGGTTGATTACAATGGGAGGATGAAGGGTTATTTGTTAGGAAGGATGTATCAAAAGTTGTGGTTGTTGGATCGGTTCATTTTTTTGTGCGGGTTGGACTATAGTATCTTGTGGTAGGTCAGGAAGAAGAGGGTAATTATCTATTTCTTTTGTCAAAGGCAGAGGTTGGTTTTCTTTGTTTTCTTCCATTCAAGACTTGCGAGCAAGGAGACAACAATGACGCCTATGTTCCCTAGCATAGTGGTTTTATTTAATTTTATTTTGAATTTGTTTAGGTGAAAGAGCGAGTTGATCCATCATATGTTCCTTTTCTTCTAGAGGGGGAAGAACAAAGGAAACCAAATAAGATAGTTCAATCACTTTCTCTTTAGCTTTATACACTTGTTTAATGCGAGGAGGTATGACGAGATTTGTTTCATTTTCTCTTGGGTGTTTAAACGATGGAGAGGAAGTGTCTATGGTTGGGTGCTCATGAGGTTGTATTGTTTGTTCAATGTTAGACTCAGACTGAAGCATGGTTTCATCTAGGATAGGAGTGGAAGTGGACAGGAACATGTGACGAAGAGATAATTCAGCTATTCGATTGGCTTTGAATTTTTGATAAGTTATGAAAAAGAAATATTTACAAGGGGTGATGGGTTCCATAGGTTTAGACCAAAATAATTCTAAGGAAAAATTACCTTTAGAGGATAATGGATTAAAGCTACTATGGTGTATAGTAAATATTTCATTGCCATGCAGAAAATTCAAACATTTGTGAACAACTGAGGGGACCACTTTCATTGAGCGGAGCCAGGGATGACCCAACTGTAGACAAAAATGATCTAATTGTGGAATAATAGAAAATGTTACATCCAAATTTTTGGGTCCTATTTGGAATGGGAGTACGATCAATCCAATCGTAGGGCACACAAAACTAGTATGTTTTTTAATCCATGCAGTTGGTTTGTTACAATTATCTTGATATAGATCATGAAATACTAAAAACTCTTCCATGATCACATTCTCACCACAGGCAGGATCTATTAATATTCCATTGGTAGGTTTATCATAGATTCGGCCAGCTATATAAAGTGGACCATCAATAAGCTTTTTAAGTATATCATGAGAAGAAAATGTAATATCAAGAGATTTATTGGTTGGGACCTTAAGAGGGATAACGCCCATTACACCCACAAGTTCATCCTTAGGATTAATTTGGGTAACATTTGGAGTAATATCAGGTTGTTCATTATTTGTATCAATGTTCATCACCTAAGGGTTTGAAGGTTCACTAGCCTTGACAAACGAAACATTGTGTTTAGGCATGGGATTGGTAAATATTTGTAAATTCTAGTTAGGGGGTCGTGCAATGGATAGACGACCTGAATCAATGAGGTCTTGAACTAAGTGTTTGAGATGCTTACATTGTTCGGTGTCAGGTCCATTTTGGTGATGAAAATGAAATTAAGCATTTTGTTTAAAGGTAGGTGGTATAGGCTTGGTGGGATCAAGTGGTTTAACAGTAAGAAAAGTGATCATTTTTTGTTGGGGAAATTAGTTCATAGTGTTATGGAGAGTATCTGGTAAGGGGGTAAATTCTTTCTTCGGGTCCCCATAGGTATAAGGCACTGCTACTTTAATAGCTGCAACTTGATTTGGAACTAGTTGGGTTGGTTGTGGAGATGATTGATTGAATTGTAAAAATCCTTGGTTTGGTTTTCTAAAGTTTTACGCATTCTTTTGGTTGTTTTGCTTAGACTTCTCAGCTCGGTTAGAAGTGGACTTTGAGTCATGACTAGAAACTGAGTATGTGCAGGATCATCATGGAAAAAATAGGCCCTTAAGTGGCAAAAATTTTAGAAAAATCAGAGTTAGGAAATTTGACGTAAAAATTTGAATAAATTATCTATATTATTTCAAAAATATATAAGAATAAAATCTATAGCAAATTGAATATAGTTTCTAAACTACTGGTTTTTTTTTTTTTTAAACTCTATTTGGTGAAAATTTGAAATTTCAATCATTGGTAATTAAATTTCAAGGAAAAAATAAGTAGGTGTTTGTCGACCACCCTAACCACAATAAAATGATAAAAAATTATAAGATTTTAGATATAAGTAGATGACTCATGTCTCAATGTGATGCATATTTTTTATAATTTTTTCCAAGTAAATATTTAATTATTATTTTTTATTACAACTTTTTAAAAAATATATAAACTCATTATGTCTAACCATCTTAACTTGGTCAAAACTTCATGAAATTCAATTTTTCTTTCTAATCCTATAGTATGCAAAGCATAGAATGTGACATGTTTTGGACTCAAAAGATGTGATTTCGTTGAAAACTATAGATGTTTTCAATTAACCTATTAATTAGGACTTTAGTTGTAATTCAAATAGAAAATGAGTAATAATTATTTAAGGTATGTGAGGGATCATCATGGAAAAAGTAGGCCCTTAAGTGGCAAAAAATCGGAACAAAGTGTTAGGAAACTTGACATAAAAATTTGAATAAGTTATCTATATTATTTCTAAAATATGTAAGAATAGAATCTAGCAAATTGAATGTAGTTTCAAACTACTAGGTTTGTTTAAAAAGAAAAATCTATTTAGTGAAAATTTAAAATTTCAATGCAATAGTACTTAAATTTTAGGGAAAAATAAGAAGTAGGTTCTGCTAACCACCTAACCACAATAAAATGATAATATTTTAATATTCTAGATATAATAGAGGACACATGGCCCAATGTGATGCATATTTTTTGTAATTTTTTTCTAAGCAACAAATGAATTATGAATTTTTAATACAAATTTCAAAAAATATAAAAAATTTGTATGTCTAACCACCTTAACCCATCAAAACTTCATGAAATTCATTTTTCTTCTTTTAACCTGAGTATGCAAAGAATAAAATGTGATGCATATTTTGATTCAAAAATGTGATACCATTTGAAAGCTATGGATTTTTTTCAATCAATCTATCAATCAAGACTTTAGTTATAATTTAAATGAAAATGAATAATAATTTATTAAATTCAAAGTAAAAGAATAATTCATATTGGTGGAAAGTTGAGAATCTCCTTTAAAATCCTTTTCATCAATTTTGGTTAAAAATTAACGACATACCCATCATATTGCCACTTTTTGGCCCATGATGATCTTGCACATACCCTTTATTAAATTCAAAGTAAAGAATAATTTATATTTGTGGAATGCTGAGAATCCCCATTAAAAACCCTTTTTGTTTCATCAATTTTGGGTAAACAAAAAATTTCCAGCCACATGGGCCATCATATCACTTCCATATCACCACTTTTTCGCCCATCATGATCCTGCACATACCCTACTTAATTGTGATAGTCACAAAGGGTCATGCATAAATGCATGAATGAATGAAATTATATCATATTTAACTTATCCAGAAGGTGAGTGTGAATTTTTTTGATAAACATCTTTTGCATATGTGAATCAGAAATCTTGAAATTAATTTGATCATATAATGACTGATAAAGTGAAATGAATTCAGTTACTTTTTCATCGGCATTTTGTTTACATCACATTAAATCAACCATTTTCTTTTTAAGAGTCATGCGAACTTGGAAATGACTAATGAAAGCATCCACAAGTTCATTGAACGATTGGATTGAATGATTGGATAAGTTTGAAAACCACTCCAATGCAGTGTCCTTCAGGGTCCTAGGAAAAGGTTTGGCTAACAACTTATCATCGAGGACAAAGTCACTGCATAAGGCTATATAAGCATTGACATGATTAGTAGGGTATCCTTTACCTCTGTATTTCTCAAACCTAGTCATTTCAATTCCTTGTGGAATCAATGTACATAAGATCTCAAGGGATAATGGACTACTACAAACATGATATGTGGGTGGAGCATTTTGACTTTGGCTAATGGTGGAGATTTGTTGTTGCATGGATGAGACTGTGTTAAAGAGTTGTGTAATGGTGGGATCGGTGTAAGTGGTATGAGGTGGAAGGGAAAATGGCAGAGTGTATGTAATATTAGGGGAAGTGAAAGGGACATGAAGAGGGGTGAATGTGAAAGAAAGAATATTCAATGCCACAAAAGAACTGGGGATGCTAGTTGGAATAACAAAAGGAGGAGTCACATGACTAGCTTGTTGCATAGTTGAAGGGGGAGGAATGTGAGATCCTCCTTGACTTACAACAATGTTTGCTAGTTGGGATGTGGAAGGAATATGTTTTTTGTATATTTCAGCAATTCTCTTCATAACTTGTAGGCCATCATCACTTTCAACTAAACGATGAGTTTTTTCAATGGTAGGTATGGCAATTGTGGAAATTTTTTTAAGGGATAAGTCTTGTAAATGTGCAAGATCTTCATGAATGCTAATCACCTTGCCTTCCAGAATAGCACTATTTTGTGTGTCAACATGCATAGGATGGGAAAGTGAAGGCATGTGAGTGGTAGTATCCATGCCTAATACACCATTTTCCATACCAAGAGTAGGAGCTCTTGAGATCCCAAGGTCCACAATGAAAGTGTTATCATGGGAAGCCATGAGTCTGGAACTTCATCTCACTAAAGTATTATCAATGGGGCACCAAACACTCATACAAGTACCACAAAGCATAGGGTAGATGCAAATGAAATGCAATCTAGGGAAAATAAAATTATAAAAGAAATAATTCTATAAACTAAAAGCAAAGATATAGGACCATAAAATAGAAGTATAGAAAATACCCAGAAATTACCAGAAAATGTAGTGCAAAATATGCAAAAGGACTAAGTTGCCGAGGGTGGCAATTTAGTCCCAATGATGATTTTTTGTGTTTTTTCATAATTTTTAAATGCAATTATATGTCCTTCAAATGCACAAAATGGAACTACAGTATGTAAATGAAAAAATTTTGTGTTTTGTAATGCAAAAGAACAATGCAACCTAAGTGAACTTTTCACTAATGCAATATGAAAATCCAAATGAAATTTAATCAATGCAAGATGCAATGAAAATGAAACCTAGGATGAAATTTTCAAATCAGAAAGGAATATGTTCAAATTTCAGGCTCACCAAAATGTAAACAGTTATTTTTCTTTGCCCTCACAATGCTTCGCACCTCCTAAGGTTTTTCACCTAAAAGGAGAAAAGAGATTGAAAGGGGTCCCAAAATGCAAGGGTTTACACTCAAAGTCTATGTAAATGAAATGTTGTAAAGACCCACACTTCCTTGAACCAAAAATTTCACTATTTTTTTTTAAGTAAATCCCTTAATGTCTTGCTCAATTAGTTGTATACTCAGGAACTTCTATCCATACGGGGATAGGCATCTATCCATCCGGGATAGGCATCTAACCATACGGGTTAGGATAATGTCCATTCGGGACCAATATTCATCTATCCATCCGGGATAGGCATCTAACCTTTCGGGTTAGGTTAATGTCCATTTGGGGACCAAGATCTATCTATCTAAATAAGGTAGACATCTAACCACATGGGTTAGAAAATGCTCTGGCCAGAGACTTAGACTCATCGGGACCATCCGGGTCCTGAGTCACTCTCTAAAGACTACACTCCCCTACTAGGAGTGCACCGAGGTCAACGTCCTTAGGAGTATGTGAGATAATAATAAAAGCTTGAGTCCCACCTCAGAATTTGGCCTAAAGCCTCGAGGAATCAAGCGAATCCATCCGGGATTCCTTCTGAGTATAACAAGTAATCTCTAACTTCAATTTTAATATTTATTTATCTTCCTTTATCTTAAGGTATCTTAACAAGTCCAATAAGGTAAACACCCTTAACCAATCCTAAATCCCCACCCCGAGTGCCTGCGTACTAGGGACAACTCTGTCCCTAGACTGCCTACATACACCGTTTCAGCACGGGATCAAGGCGTATAATATGTAGTTCTATTTTCTAATCTATTGTTGGATGTAAACTGTTTTGTGGGTACGCGACCCTTTCTAGGGCCATCTCCCCAGACAGTTTCTCTTCGGTTGCTACCCACATGAGGGAGCATAAAGATTCATGGTGATCTTTTGCTTGTTTCCTAATTCATCTATGTCCTAAATTCCTATAAGTCACGTCACCCTTTCCCGTTGAACAACAAATCATCAAAGATAAAAGAATTAAAAAGTCAATTTACATGCCCAAACCCTATTGGGGTTTTCTATGATTTTCACTAGCGGATGTAAGTCCATTATAGTATTATCTTTTTTAGATTATCGATCCAAGAGGGATTTCCCGCCCCTTGGATTTTAACTCCAAAATGTTCCTTATTACTCCTCGGCGATTTATAGGGACGATGCCACAGACGCCGTTGTTGCAGCTTTATTAGGCTATAAGTGCAGTAACTCAAGTGTGACGGTATTACCCGCAAACGTGAGTCAGAAGCACCGTTAATACCGAACGTTGCTAGTTTTTATGTTTTCCTCCTCTTATTTAAGTTTTCTATCTAAGAAGAAATTAAATACATTATCAAATAATAAGAAAAGTAGCTTGTGCACATAAACCAAATGGAATATAAAAACTTTATACCTTCTTGCTAAGGAAGTAAAATTAAATGAACTTACTAAAAAAAACTATTTATTCAAGTATAATTGCTAGAAAGAAGTATTACTTACATCCTATGAAAGTATAAATTTTTGTAACAATGAATTGAATAGTCAAATCCATTTATGAAATAAAAACACTTAAACATAAAGTTAAATTCTTCAAGATGGGTGATCTAATTTATAGATGGTATGAATCTAATTATTTTGAAATGTTAGTATTTTCTAGAAAGGAAAAGTTTGAATCTATTCGCATAGTCTATGTCATAGAATAAGTAGTTTTGATTTAAATTGCATGACACTAATATTTTCAAGATAAATATTCATCTAAGTTAGCATAAATAATTCCAACTCAAAGAGACTTCATGGCATAATCTATTGTTTCAAGACAAAAAGTTTATTAATTTTGGTTGCATAAATAAATAATCCA
This sequence comes from Sequoia sempervirens, assembly GCA_007258455.2. Taxonomy (NCBI): domain Eukaryota; kingdom Viridiplantae; phylum Streptophyta; class Pinopsida; order Cupressales; family Cupressaceae; genus Sequoia; species Sequoia sempervirens. The sequence continues at coordinate 402,759,840 of VDFB02000017.1, read as the reverse complement.
ACTAAAAAGAGACTTGATTTAAATTGTATAAGTTATTACACTAATTTCTTAGATAGATAAACCAATACAATGTCTTAATAAGAGCCTTGATTTTTAATTGTATAAGTTATACTACTAATGCCTCAAGATTTATGATCTATCTAAAGAAGGTTTGCATTAATTTGCATAAGTTTATTCTTGATAATATTCGAATAATTACATAATTATTTATTCACTATGACCTTGTTGTAATTAAATGAGTCAACCTTGTTTTAAGAAAAAAATGAATCTACTTGTATATTGAGGGAGAAAATTAATTTAAAGAATAACCATGATATTTAAGTTTATTGTAAATATATTAAATCATAACTATGATGTGCTATAAACCTTAAATCCCAAGAAAATAAATTTATTACATGGAGAGAGAGTTTACAATAAATCTAAGAGCTAAGTTTGTGGCATAACAAAAAAGAAATTTGATTAAAGATATGTTATTAATGCCTTAAGTTAGATAGTATTTTGTAAATTTAAGCTTATAATTTAATGTTTAATGGTCATAATTATTATTATAGAGTTGTAATTATTGTCATAAAAATATAGTATTGCCATAAGATATAAATGTTGTCATTCCTCTATTTTAAAATTTCTATAACTAAGTCCATACTCATAGTTTATCATTATTTATGAAGAAAAGAGATATATTATAAGTCCATTAATTATATTCAACATTAGCTAGTAACCAATTCCATATTTGTTCAAAGGAAATTAAATACTATCTCATAGAACCATAGTTTGGACTAAATCTTCATCAACCATCGATGTTAGTTAATTTATTGTCTTGCTAAGTTAGGATAACTTTATTAAAATTAAGAAGTTTATAGATTATTATTATTATATATATATATATATTTTTTAATGAATAAACCCACCCTTTGATAGTTAATTAGACCGAATATTTTATTATTTAATCTATCCAATTGATACCCCTTTTTTAAAAAAAAAATCTATTAATTTATTTATTTCCAAAGAACAATCTAACTTTAAAACTTATTTCGTTTAAGAATTAAATGAATATTAATTAGATATTATAAAGAACTTGAATACAAAAGCACATATGTATTTTAACACTAATAAAATAATAATTCATTTATTTATAAATTTTATTTTATAAAAATTGATTTATATTTGTAATAACATTAACCGGATTAAAGGAAAATAATTTCTTTGTAAATAAACATAAATGAGAATAAATATATTGATTTAAAGAAGAAAAAATAAAATAGGAATAATAATAGTAGAAAGATTAGTTCCATTCTAGATTTAGTTGGAAAAATAAAAATAAATAAAGAATAGGTTGATTCTAGCAAATTTTCTAGATTTGATTAGTTATTCTAAAAGCAAATCAAAGTAAAGAATACCTTGATGTTGATGGAGTTGCAACAAATCTTCTCTTTGTGCCTTCTTCAACTTGATTCTTCCTCCTTCAATCATATCCTTCTTCAAAATGATAGCATAAAAATACCATTCATGTGTTGTTGATGAGAGAAGAAATGGCCTCAATTTATAGACTTGAGAGGAGGTAAATGGAGGGTCAAGATTGGAGATTGATTCAACGGCTAGGATTGTTTGAGAAGGTGGGGTTTGGATTGATAGCCTCACTTTGTGACAAGTGTCACAAGAAGAAGGCTTTAAAAATAGGACCACATGGCATGGGGAGAGGAGCCAAGGGTGCTCACACATGTGTGAGCACACCTTGGGAGAAATGGATATGACAAGTCTCCACACCTTTCCCAAGACTATAAAATTCGTCACTTCTCTTTAAGTGACCTTTTAGGGGTTCATACTTTGCCCAAAAGGCCATATTATGTTTTCAATAAGCTTCCACCCCATAGGTACTTACCCTGGGGGTTCATTTTTACCCTAAAGTCAATAGAACAAGCCCAAATAACTATATGAAAGAGAATTCTAATTTTAAAATACAAATTTTGATTTGTGAGCACACCTTGGGTAGATGGGATGTTGACATGTCTATGACATATAAAAGAGAGGGTGGCTTGATAATGACATGTCTATGACATGTAATGGAGGGTGGTTTGACCATGTGTGCTCACACATGTGTGAGCACACATGGGGAAGCCAAATGGCTAAAAGAGGAAAGGTCACATGCATGGTGTAACTCCCACACAAGGGTGAGTGGGGGTGAGTTGTAAGGTGATAGTGACTTGTGCATGCAAGTTACATGTGAGTGAGATTAGAATAAATTTTTAAATTTGAAAAAAATATAATGAAGATTAATTAATCAATTAATTTAAGATTAACTAATTAATGGATTATGAAGGATAGTGACATCTCCCTAATCCTAATTAATTAGATTAAATGATGTATTATATTAAATTAATGTGACTTAGTAAAATGGATAATTTTATTAATTAAGTATAATGATAGATTGTGTCAATTAATAATGCTTAGGATAGGATGGGTACACTTGTCACTTAATGAATTAGCTTTTTATTCACAATTATTTTATTCATCATTTTATTTTATTTTATTATTTTATTATTTTTATTTTTCTCTAACACTTATTTATTAATATTGTTAACTTTTATTTGTTCCTTTTTAGGAGTGTGTATTTAATAATTTTTTTATTTTTATTTTTATTTTTATTTGTTTTATTTATTTATTTATTTATGTCTTTCTTTATTTAATCTCTACCTTCTTCACACATAAATTAATTATATAAAAACACTTACATAATATTACCACACAAAATTATAATATGTCTAAAGTTTTAACAAAAAGAGGGTCATGACAAATGTATTATGCCTAATTAAGATGTCCTAATGCTCTGATCTAAAATTGAAATGATCTAATGATGTAAAACTTAAGAAAAGTAAATTGCTAGATAACACAATGTGATATGCAGATATACCTAAAAATGCAACTAAATGATGAAATAACATAACAAAATGAAAGAGGTGCACCTAGAATATAAAGCTTGATGTTGGGAGATTCTGGAATCCAAAAAAATTGATTGAAAATGTTGATTGGGACACTTATGCCAGGTGGGATGACTTAGTCCTAGTTTCAAGAAAATTTGTCGAAATGAGAATCTGCTAAATGGGTATCCAAAATTGTCAAAACTAGTTTCTAGGCCCAGAAGTAGGACTAATTCACCACTAGTGATGACTTAGTCCTACAAATCTTGGGGAAATTATGGACAAAATCTTGAAGTCTCAAGTTTGCACTTTCTTTTCTGACAGGTGTTTGTACTTGATTCTACAAAAAATGGGGTAGAAAGCCTCTCCAAGCTTGAACTAGGATTGTGCTAACTTTATTGAATTTCCAGACTTTTTGACCACCTTTGAACAACTAATTGCTTGATAAATCTACATATAAAGTATACAAACACACATGCAAAAGGGGGAAAATGGTTGAGGGTTAGAGAATAGGGGTTTTCCTTGGTCAAACCCCACTTTGGTAATCACACCCTAAACAATGAAATGGAATGAAAAGAGTATGATATATAGATAACATAAAATGTCATAAACTTACCATACCTTTGATGCTCAAAATTTTCATAAGATATACAATGAAGTGCTCCAATAGATTGACTTGATAATGCTTGATTGCTTTCTAATAACTTGATGAATGTTTGTGAATTGATAGAGTGTATGAGAAGATTGCAGGGGATTGTAAAATGTGGAGAAAAATACTTATTTATACTTGATTTTATTAAAATTTCCTAAAAATAACATATCATAGGCCGACCTCAAGGGTTAGAGGACAAATTACTGCTAGAATTTGAAATTTATTTTGAGTTTTGTGCCAAAAAGGACTAAGTTGCCTCTATTGGTGACAGTCCCACTTAATCAAATTAAGTGGGTGTCAAAACTTTTGGGGCATTAAAAGTTTTCCAATAGGAATTTTCTCAAAAATACACTAGAAACTGGTCAAATAAAGCATAAGAAAGGAGTAAATAGTGAAATTAAGCCTAGAAAAGTGTGAAATCTTGTTACAAGACTTTAAAAAACTTCAAAATAGGACTCAATAAGTGATGAAAAGGTGGTTTTTAGGTGAATTGTAATGAATAGAGTCTAGAAAAGTGTAGAAATTTATTGCAACACTTCACAACACCTTCACAAGATGCCATAATTTGAATGTTTAAGACCTAATGTGAATGTTTTGACCACATTACAACATTAAACCCAAGAAAAATCAAGCCAAAGTCCATTAGAAAGACTCAAGTGAGCATAAAAATGTCAACTATACATTTTTTGGCAACACATATTAAAAGGTGTAAAAGTTGCAAAGAAGACTTGAAGAAAACTTATAGGTTGAATTCTGTAGTTTCAGGCCTAGATCTAAGCCAAGAATACAAGAGAAGACTGAGGGCTACAGTTTCCTATTTTGAATTTCCAAAAATCTAGAGGTAGATTGATTCACCATTTGTGGTGAATGAGTCCCATTGCCCAGGCCTATACATGAATTTTGCATATCTAAGTACCCATTTGTGTGAAACCTATTCCGACACAGTCTTCCCAAAGTAGGACTAATTTTCCCAGCTTGGCATATGAGTCTCAGTTGGAATCGATAGTGAATTCTTCAAGATTCCAAAGCTCCTTTCCATCTCTCTCTAGTCTCCAGGTGCATACTTTCAATTTCATAAGTTTTTGTTATAGTTTACTTGCATTTCTAGGTCTTTTTGCATATTACATTGTGTTTTCAAATATCTTGCATTTTCCAAGTTTACACTTAGTGGTGAACCCCTTTCTTCTATTTCTATCCTTTAGGACAATCCAATTTGATAGGTTTCAATCTCCTTTGCATTGGAATCTCAAGGGTTTTTTGTTGAGTGATCCATTAATATTTTTGTACCTCTCTACTTTTAGGTTCAAAACCCTAGAAGTGTAAGACAAGCTCATACACAAAAATATTTGGTTCACTCTCTTCTCCACCTCTCTCTCAACTTCCATCTCTCTTTATCTATATCTCCACTCATACTCTCTCTATAAAAATTTAGAGAAGAAGATAGAGGGAGAGGGAGAGAATAGATATAGAGATAAAGAGAGGTAAAGGTAGAGATAAAGATATAGAGATAGGGAATTAGGAATAGGGAGGAAGAGACAAAGAGGAAGACATGGAGAGATATAAAGAAGGTAGACAGAGATATATGTAGTGTAGAAAACTACCTTCCTTGAAATTTTCACACTTGTTTGGGCCCTCCCTGCGAAAATTAGGCTTCCTTATGATTTAATTTGGCCTTATTTTGCATCCACAAGCCACAATTAATGAATCTTTCTTAGGATAATCTCAACATACATCTATTGAACAATCATAATTTAGTGATTTTCGAATGTATGGCCCATATTTAGTGATTTGGGACTCATACACCACCTTGGCCATATGGGTCCCACCTAGGTTTTTGGGGCCCCAATCTAGATTTCACACTAAACTAAGCCTTTCTTGAAAAATGTACACCCCAAGCTTGGCCTAATGAGATATGCCACAACAAGCATATGAGTCCCACTTAGCATAGACCTAAAACTAAATTCAAATTCTTGGTGGGATTATATTCTCTTGGATCTGATGTCAACTTGTAATGTTGTAATTTAATGAAATTTGGCATTAACAAGTATGAATACAAGGTTATTTCACTCATTTTCACCTAAGACGTTCACGAGACCATGAACCTTATAGAAAATTTGAGTTCACAAGAGCATAAAAATGTTTACAAGAGTATACAAGAGCCTTCAAGAGTTGATTATCAAGTGTTTTAGAGTATTATTCAAGTATCAAGCATCTTGTCAAAGTCATCATGCATCATATTTTTTTGAGCTAACATAATTTGTGATGTAGTGTTTCATGATTCAAGAAAGCATTCAATTCAATATCTACAACACTCAAGCAAGAGTCAAGATCCACATTCATGCTATCCATTACTTACAAGATTGCAACATTCCATTCAAAGGTTTGGTGAGTTACAACATTATATATTTGTTTGTTCATAATTCCTCCTTTCTATTTCATTTCATTTCAAGGTTTGATTACCAAAATAGGGTTTTACCAAGGAAAACCACTTTCTACTAACAAAACAAATTTTTTCATTCCCTTTAGTGTGTGATTTGATGATTTAGGTTGAAGATACATCGAAGAGAAAGATTAGAAGAAATTGTCAAGTTTTCAAAGTTGTCACCTTGTTTACAAGATCACTAAATGACACCTACAAAGCAGAATTTAGCAGTTAAGATATATAAATCAAGTTAAGAAGGAAGAGTAGATTCATACTTTGAACCCCAAAAAAATATGAGAAATACTGATACACCACTTTTGGCATATGGTTCCTAGTACGATGATTTTTCCATATTTTAGGAGTTCTAGACTGATTACTACCATATTTTTGTTCCTGCCCAAAAACCCTAATCTAGGACTAAATCACCCAACTTGGTGTATGAGTCCCAATGAGCCTTAAGATCAACATTTTCAACATTTTAGATCATGTTTTGAGCTTCTACAGGTTTCTAGGTGCACCTTTGTGTTTCCTCAGTTTACTATTTTGATGTGCATTCATTTCTAGGTCATCTATTTAATTTTTGCACATCATTAGGTTTTGTCATTAAGTCTTGCATGTTACTAGTCTTTCCAAGCCCTAGCTTGGTGGTGAACCCCTTTTAGTCTCTACTAAAATCCTAGCACACATTATTATAGATCTCTTTCCCTCATTTTATCCTTGGATTGAGGTCTCTATCATTTCCTTGAATAAGAAGTGTAGGAAATTAGTTGTTCTATCTCCCAAGCATTTAGGAACGATAATTTTCAACCTTTTGTTTTGGTGAACCTACATTTAGAACACCTTATTTCTGATTTGGAGTGCATCATAGTCCTATATCTAGATTATATCAACTTTGCATTGGGTTTTAGATTAGTTAATTTGCATCTAGGGTTTCTAAATCCTACATTAGTGAAAGTCCATATAGGTTGCATTTTTTCCTCTTGCATCATTGTATTCCATCAGAAATTTATAATTGCACTTAGTGTAAACATCATCCAAAATATAAAACATAACATTCACATAGATTTGTTTTTAAAATGTGCAAAAACCCTAATCTAAGACTTGTATGCCCTATTGGAACCTAAAATTCCTACCATTTTTGGCAAAAATGATGAAGAAAATGGACTTTAGCACTCATAAATATAGTTGCACAACTTGTCTCAGGAGAATACTTTCAAAAATCACAAACTTGAAATCTATTCAATTTCATGTCAAATCTACTCATCTACCATATGTTAGTGCATATGTTCAGTTTTAGCTTCCCATGGTTTGATTTGACAATATTTTGGTGTGGCATATTCAAGGGTTCTAGAAAAGTTTGTTGGCTACACAGTGTTAAATCTACTAAAAGGGTCAACTTTGGATGACAAAATTAATCAACTAGAAGGTTGTCATGATAAAAAAATTATATACTTTCATGCCAATTCTCAGAGCTTCAACACCTCATTTGGTATTTTTCAAAGTCAAATCCAAATGGATTTTACACAATTTTTTTGCCTACATTCACAAAAAAAATTTCACAAAGGACACTTTGACATTCAATATTTTGTCAAGGAAGTGAATTGGTGAGAAACCCTCATGCTCACATGTTCATTTGACTCAAATGAACCAATTCCCAAGATAGTAGCTTCCCAAAATTAGATTTGATATTTTTCTAAGTGACAAGTTGATGGGTTCCAGATGGTTTTTAACAAATGTAGCTTGCAGAAAAGACTAAACAAGAAACTTTGAACATTGGAAGTTTTGAATCTTGATGACTCCATGCCAATCCATTGGAAAACCATATTCCCCTATCATAAATTAACATGTTGGTACATTTTTATGGCTCCATGAAGACATTTGGTTAGTTTTTAGGACAAGTCCATAGGCTACTTGGGTTATTTTGATCACAATGAACTGCAATATTATCTCTCTTATGAATCAACAATTACCAATTGAGATCCTCTTGGTAAAATTTTCTCTAGGTACAAGATTCAAGGGGATATGCATAGGGTTGGGATACACTTATCTTTACATGCTACGAAACCCAGTTCTACATGGTCTATCTATTGATGCTTTATAGAAAGACAATATCATAGAAGAGAAAGATGGATTTTGTAAAGCTCTTAGACTATGTTCCCATTCTAGAGAAAGTTCTCATATTTTTCAGCCAAGTAAATTACAAAGACAAATTTCTCAAGCACAGATCACAAATTTGCACAACCAACTTGTTAATTACATGAATGAGATGTGCATTATATAGGAGATTATTGAGCACCCAATCTCCATGAATTGAGGATAGGAATCCTCAATCAAGTAGTGTTGGTGAGTTGCACATTCCATGGATTGAGGAGAGGACTCCTCATCCTTTAGTGGTGGCGAGTTTCTCTCCTCTATGCAAGGGAGAGGTGTTGAGAGGGATTGGACACCTCTCAAGACAACTCAACATCCTTGAAACCTCATGGGAAATGAGTCAAGGGTCAACACCAACACCTAACTAGGCTTATGTTAGCCTAACTAGAGTAGAATACACTAACACCCCCCCTTAAGCATAGCTTAGGTGGGCAAAAAAATAATGGAAATTTGAGTCCCAGCAACAAGCCCTAATAAGGTACTCATTTACAATCCAAATTCTCAAATAAAGTGGAGAAAGATAGAAAACCCAATTGGAAAAAACAATCCTCCAAAAAAAAAGAGTGTTTCATATTTTCCTCCTTTTGTGATTTTTGTGCTCCTTATATTTCTATATCCTTAACTACATTTGGCTCCTTTCATTGATTTGGCTACATGCTTAGTTGTGATTTTCAACTTTTTAGAAAATTGAAAGAAATTTGGAGTGGATTTTTAATCACAACTCTTTGATAAACCCCTTTTTAATATTTTTCATTTTCCCCTTTGTTTGGTACTTTATTTTAGTGTATTAATTGCATACAAGAATGAAGGTGAAAAAAGGACACTTTGTATATTAGTACAAAATCACCATGATTATATAGAGTTTTAAAAAATAAGCAATTATAGCACTTTTAAATTTTCACCCTATTGAAAATTGACACTAATAAGATTAGCATGATTTACAAAATATGGAAAATAAAATATTATAAGAAGAGTTAGAGAGAGGAAAAAATAAAAACAATTAATCCCTCATTGGCTAGAATAACTAGGGGTTAAAAAAACCCATATGACCAAGGTATAAAGGTTTCCCTCTGCCCATTCAAACTTGTAGCCCATGTCATAGATTTTGGAGGATTAGGTAGAACATGTCAGATATTTTGGAGGATCATGGATGAGGCACCCAAATTCAAAGCCTCCCCTATCTTGCACAATAGCTAAAGGAAAAAATCCATGTGTGCTCTTTATCTAAATCATGCCCTTATGATGAAGAGCACAATCTGCAAGCAACCAAATGGCCTCTAGCTGTAAATCATACCCCAGAAAAAGATCTCACACCCAAACTCCAATCACACTAGCTGTGGAAGAATCATGACTTGCAATTATGAAATTGTTAGAACTGTAAAATTTTGAAAATTTTACAGTTGATTATATTCATGAGTTTCCAAAATAGTCCTCACCACAAGCACAAAATCCTCTCTTCATAACATTTTTCCCATATTTTTTCATGTGGTCCTGTAGAATCCATCTAGTCCTAAATATGTTACAGTATAATTCATATCGGCAAGAAATGGTGAGGGTCTCCCTGATCCATAAAGCATCCTTACTAATGTGTATCTTTTGTAGTCTATCGGCAAGAGTGCAGGAATGTCATACCGAATATTTCATCTATAAGCACATATCGGTAGGACACAATTTATTGTCTTGGCGACAAAAAGATCATATCGGAAAGAAAGCTATTGTCAGAATAAGTCATAACGAGTTCATGCGTGTCTTACTAACCGGTGCACAAGGAGTCATATTGGCTAGATTAAGATTCATCGAAATGAAGTCTTGTCGAAAGCGTCAGATCTTGCCAACAAAGCACAATAGGATTTTATAAATGATAATCGGGATGAAGTTATATAGTCTTGCCAACCCATATGTCTCACTGAATGTGGTTTCATCGGTGGGAAAGTAAATAAGTCTCATCAACCGAAAAACATACCAAAGGACATATCTTGGTGAGACACAGTAATCTATGAAACATCTCCCCGACTCCAAAAGTCACAGCAAAACACATAAGATGAAAGGATATTTTTTGGTGAGACTCCAAATGTTGATGAGATGGTGAGACATTATAGCGAAGTATAGTTTTTAATAGTTGGTGAGACCTCAAGGTTTTGGGAGGACTACATGATGCTTTGATGAATAATTCAATGAACGTTGCTAAAGGTTATCGCCAAAGATTTGAAAATGTCTCACCGATAATACTATATGATGTGATAGTAAGAGCTTCAAACAACAAACTTACTACACTTGTATTTCATCTAACACATTAATGGCATGACAGAGCATAATAAGGAGAATGCAATTGAAAACATTAGTTGGGAATCGATAGCGGAAGAGTTGGAAAGGTGAACGAAGAACCACGGAATTATTTCAACTTGAAGGCTTCAAGCAAAAACTGTAAGTTCTTGCGCCTTAATTCCTCTGGTTTTAACTACTATAATTTTGAGGAAATGGAATCCCCCAGCTTAGGAAAATCAAAAGCTAGAAAGCATGGTGAAATCAGTCAACCAAAAGGAAAGAAATAGAAAACTAAGACAGAACATGAGGGTAATGAACGAAGATTAAATAAAGACCTTATTCACCAATTACCAGGTTAAATTGGACCTAAAGCTAGAAGATCTACACAACTTAGGGAAGAAGTAGATAAACTGGATGATAAATGCAAATTCATAGGAGATGTTTGGACTGCAATAAGGGGGTATGAGTTGTTTAACTTTCACTATCATAGGAGAAATCGTTTTGAACCAATATGCAACCCATGGAAGCTTAACTTAGGAAAGTTGGTTTACCCTAATGTATTTGTTAATGTTGAATTGGTGAAATTGTTGGTTGTCCACTATAATTAAAAACTCAAGGCTATATGTGACCCATCTGGGAAGCCACAAATACATTTATCAGAAGAGGCAATAGAGGAGGTTTTCAATTTGGAAGGGGTTTTCAGTGAAAAAATCATATGTGAAGAATTGGAAATGGAGTTCGGAAGAATGGATACAATCTATAAGGGTTGGAGGTTGCCAATTCACAGGATTAGACAAGGTGGAAAACTAGTCCCTCTATAGGATAGTGATGGACCCTCTCTTCATGTTGATTTATTTGAACCTTATATGAAATATACTTATTTCTCAGTGGACCAGGTATTGGGAATGGATGTCCTCGAGTACATGTCAATTTTTCCCATAATAATTTTGCAAATATCCAGTACCACAACTCTAGGCCCTTTGACTATGCCTCATACATTTTTAAGGGGCTTGATTTTGGATTGATGGCAATCAAGGGCGAAGCCTCTATCTTTCATCTCAGGAATTATTTACTGTTGATGCATATAGTGTTATATTTTGGACAGGAGTTGGGATTGTGGCCCCAGGAGATGAGAATTTCTCAAATTGATGAGCAAGGTGTAGCATTGCCTATTCAATTATGGACTGCTATTTGGGACAATAGATTTTCCAACTCTAGTTTTGTTCATTTTGAAGAATATTTTGTGAAGAAATTGTACAAATTGTACAATCATCCATGTAATTATTCTTTATCTGAAGAGATAAAGAGGTTTCTTCAGCCAAAGGATTTCAATGGGCCAATTAGTCATAATTGGGGAGATTGGTATTTCCTAGAGGGAGCCACTATGATTAGAGTTTATGGATTTGGAGATGCCCCATTCATTTTTCCAAGAATAGTCCCAAACAGAATTGCATATTTAGAAATTGTCATACAGATGGATTATTCTAGTGTTATGAATTTTATCTCCTTTGGGAAGTAGGCTTTCATGCCTAGTACATTATGCTTTGGTGATTTTACTGTGTTGGCCAAAGAAGGATACAATTTGATCCTTGACAAACTACTGCAATACAACCTAAGAAGAGGACCACCTAGAAAGAATTTTGACCCGGAAGGGTATATTAATTCTACTAAACAAAGGATAAACTTTGGAGAGTATCAAAATGTGCCCTATCACTTTGATGACATGGTCTAGAATTTGGAAGAGGAAGAATCAGAGATGGTGGTTGAAAGATATAATAAGAGATTGCAGGATACAGAGTTTTCATCTTCTGGGGAGGAGACACCTGAAGATAATGTGCCACAAGTAAAATGACCAGATTAAGAACTCAGCAATATACCTTCCCTGTCAGAGAATTGAGTATTGAAGAAAATGTGGAGGCAGATGCAAGGAATGTAGAATATAGATCATTTGTTTCAGATGATGAATTCATAAACTCTCCAAAATTTAAAGCATTCTTGTATAAGCAAAAGGGAAAAGAAATAAGGGAAAAGGTTGATAATATCACTTCAGGTAATGAGGAGCAACTGCTGAATTATTTGAAGATATGTGTGGATAAAGAAATGGTAGATATGACCCCTGAAAAGGGGAGGAAAATGTTGGAAGTTTCCAATGTGATGATTTTCCTTGGATTAGATCTCAATTCTGCACTATTTTTTGATATTTTCTTGAAAGATAGTAGTGCTACACATAAGCTCAGCCTAGAAAAGGTGACAGAGGTATATGCGGGGTAAAAATATAATCCAGATGAGGGGTCATTGATGATTTGGGCCTTATATCCACCTCATAGAAAATCAGTGGTCATTGATACAGAGAAGGCTTTTGGGCATGTGATGAATCTAAAAATTTGAGAAGTCGATCCTGTGGTGACAATATAGATTGGAATTAACGTTGCAAAACTAAAAAAAGCACAAATTCAAATGCTAATTAAGGAAAGAGAAATGTACAAAGCAAATAATGAAAGGATGTTGTGGGAAAATGACCACTTAAAAGATTTGTTAGGTGTTATAGTGAAATCAACCAAATTGCTTACCCATGGCGAAAGTTCACAATCAAAAGATCATTGGGAAGGATCAAGTGCTTATTCCCAAGGGAAATATGATGCCATTGCAGCAATGATTAAGAAAAGGTGGGCTAGCCTAACAACTTGGTTAAATAAGCTATGGGGAAAATATTCACACAGTTTTCATGTGTTAAAAGAACATGAAAGGATGAATGGAAGGATTCTGGAGAAGTTCCAAGAAATAAACCAAAGGGATGCTTCTAATAGTGTAGTAATTGAAGCCGCAGACCATTTTGAGAACAAGCACCGAGACTTCTCTAAAGAATTGCAAGAGGATGTGCAAGGATTGATAAATTCCACCATGAAGGAATTGACAACATTCTTTGATGAGAAAGGAGAATTAAAAGAAACGACTACATGGAAAAATGAATGTGAGTCGATATTGCAAGAAATCTTGAGAGCAGCTACTGTGGAAGACAAAACATTGGATGAGGCATGCGAGCAAAACGAGAAGATGGTAAGAATGGAGATTACAATCCAGAATGCAGTAGGATATGCAGATATGCACGAACATCGAGATTATTTGGATCACTTGTGTAAAGTTCATTTATGGCTAAAACTGAGCCTGATTATATTTTAATCTATTTGTTATTTAAACATATGACACTTCTAAAAGTATGTGTCCTTTTGAGTATTTGATGCATAAATATCTATTTTGGTAGCAAAACGAAGGATAGAATATAGAAGATAAGATAGAATAGGAAAAGGATACAGTAGAATATAATGTTTCATAGATATGAGACTATGATGCATGTTTAAGATTATGGAGATATCAATGAAAATCATTTAATGTGGTGGCATATTTCTAGTGTCCATTGTCTATTATGTTCATTGAAAGTATTACTAAAGTTATCTCCAAGGTCAGTACTTTCTAGTTATTTAAATTGATATAACAATTTTATATTCAGTTTATCAATGTAAATTTGTTGTATCTATGTGGTTGATTAATTGGTTCTTTCAAGAAGAGATTAAATCCTTTTAATTGATTATAGGCAATCAGGGAAGTTCATCTGGATCATTAAGAAGAACATGGTAGTCGTAGTCTTGCATGTTTATACAAGTTGTAAAATAAAATATATATGTCAAACAATTTGAATGTTTTTTAGAAAGAAGTTGCTCATTTAGATTTCATTTGACTCCGCATACCCAATAAGGCACTAGTCTCTGCATTTTTCATCATTTAGTTTCATTCATTTTTTACATCTGTTAACTGAACATATTAGGTTTTAGTTTTAATATTGCTATACAATTTATACCAAATCAAGTTTTATTTGTCCACTCCCATCTGCCATTGTGGGAAAAACACTTCAAAAGAGATAAGCACAAGTTAAGCCTGCCTCACTCATATAGGTACACCCGCCTAGGTCTAGCAGCACCTGAAGAGTAGAATGTTTAAACCATTTGACCTTGTCTGTTACCCTAAAACATATCAAGAGATTGGCAACCTCTTGAGGCATTTAGCCTCTTTTTTTTAGAGCTAACAAATTGGCGACTCTACTGGGGAATCAACTCAGAATCAGGGCCTTATCATAAGAGTCAAAAATCCTATATAGACTCTGCTAGGAATAGGAAATAACAAACACTTTCTCACTTTAAAAAAAAAGTGAGTGGCGACTCTGATAAAATCATTTCAACATGAATGGGAGAAGATCTCAATATAGGGGAGGTAATATTGGAGGTCCTTCTGGCAATAGTAAGTGGACACACAAGGATGATAAGGATGATAAGGGTAAGAAGATAAATGAGGACAGGTGCATGACAAAAAAAGACAAAACATAAAGACCACATTGTGAAACATATGATCGCTATGATACATGGAGAGACAATTAAAGTGTCGAACCTTGCACCCCTGAAGAACAAAGAAATCCTTTTTATGATCCTTAGAAATAGGTTGAATTCAAGGCTAAAATTGAATGTGAACGAATTAGGTACCAACAGGAATATGATCAAAAAATGGAGGGTAACCAAAATGAGTTTATTGATCATGTAACTCCTCAAGAAAATTTTAAATCGTCAACTAATAAAGAAGTAAAAGCACAGTTTGAGTTTCATAAAAAGGATCTAGAAGAATTAAAAGTTGAACAAGAGAAAGCCCAAATGATACAAGCAATCAGAGACATCAAATTGTAGAAAGCCCAAATTACTACTCAGACAGCTGATCACCCAAAGTATGTACTGCCTCATAAATAGGTTAATAATAATACATGCTCTTCTAATCCATCAAAGGCTCCTCACAATCAGATAGGGAATCAATACAAATAGCCAAACCATCCACCGCATATTCCCTCACAATATACAAATACACAGCCACCTCATGGTCAGCATTATGTGCCACATCATCATACACAATACAATAATCTAATGTACTAGTATCAGTACCCACCAAACCCTCCCCCCCATCAATACACAATAATGATCAAACAATTTGACTTAACAGGGTTTCAATTATACCCTTACCCAATGGATGGCAGTTGGAGAAGTCTTGTTCCAAAGTTTACAGGGAGTAGTACAATTATTGTTGAAGATCATTTAAGGAGCTTCAATGCTTTCATCCAAGATTTGGATGTGCCATATGAGGATTTACACATGAGGCTATTCATGATGTCACTTACTGAAGAAGCTAGGGATTGATTCAACAGCCTACCAACAACTTCTACAAATTTTGTCCAAGAATTTCAGGATCAATTCCTCGAGCAATATGGGAATCTAAGTGCACCAGATGTTGCTTTTCATGAATTAATGCGGATTCAAAAAAATCAGAATGACTCAATTTATGATTTTAACCAGAGATTCAATAAATTGCAAAATAAGATACCTCCTGGATCAAAGTTTCCAGACTTTATAGCATTGAGTGTTTATTTGAACACATTCGATCCTAAAATAGGGTATGAACTAAGAAATAGGTTCCCAAGAGATTTAGCTAAAGCCCAAAACATAGCATTAACAACTGAAAACAATAGGAAAGTTGTTGGGATAATTAGTAAAAGAGACAACCCTAGGGTTCCTCAACAAACCAATAATTATGAATACAAACAGGAGAACACTTACAGAAATGAAAGGCCTAGGCTACATGACATGTCCTATAATACAAATTGGAAGGATGGAAAACCTATAACAGATAGGCCTAGAAACAAAGAAACTCATGATCCATTAAGGAAGAAGGGAACATATATGGTTAATAACAATTATTTCTATGAAATTTGTGATAAGCCACATTCCCCAGATTATTGTGTTATAGCCCAAAGAGTGCAAGAAGAAGGAATGTTAATGGGAAACAATGGAGAAGATCACACAGTGTATTTGACTTCAAATACTTTTCATTGTGTTGAGGAGAGGTACTCATCTTCAGATGATGAAGGTTATGAGTACGATGTTCCAAATCAAAGGTACAATGTCCACATGGCTGAATAATAGGTCCTTTCTAACTCTAAAGAAGATTATATAGAACCACATTCTATTGAGATGCCTACTCAGTGCATTATGAGGAAACTCACCAAAGAGGAGATAGAGAGATTAGCCATTGTTGCAATTGAAGAAGCAAAGAGTAAGTACTAGTTGAGAAATAGGATAGTGAATGAGAAGGAAGGTGTCCCCAAGGGAATCTTTATGAAGGATCAAAAGGTGACACAAGGAATTTCGAAGAAAATAGAAAACAAACAACATGATAAAAGTGAAAAAAAGCCTGTCCAAAAGGAGGAAGCTAATGAGTTAGAAAAAGAAATGCAAAAGACTGATCAGCCAAGTAAAAGAGAAAAAGAAGAGAACAAAGGAGAAACATCAGAAAAAAAGAAAATGATTAAGGTGGAGGGTTCCTCTTTTGACTTCACTCAGGGTTTATCCCAGGTAAAAATGTTTATTCCACTACTTGAGATGATGAAAATTAAGGAATATAGAGACAGTGTTGTTCAATTAATAACAAATGGGAATGAAAAAAATGTAAATTATAAGATAAAATGGCCACTAAAACAATTAATAAGCAAGAGAAAGTAAATATCCTAGAAGTTTTCCTTAATAATGCATTATTAAATCCCCCACAAGTTGATCCTTTTTTCACTACATTACTTATAAATAACAAATTGTTGAGGAATTGCATGATAGAATCAGGCGCTACCATAAATATTATGCCAGTAGGAGTTATGAAACAGCTTGGCATGTGGGTGGATACTAATGGAGGGAAGTGCTATGCCATGGATAACAAACCTATTCCTGTGGTGGGTATTATGAAAGATGTTGAAGTCAAACTAGCTGCTTATCCTCAGGTGGCCTATAATATAGATATAACAGTAATTGACACCCCTCCTCAATTTGGGATGCTTTTATCAAGGCAGTGGATGGCAACAGTTGGGGGAAATGTCCAGTTTGATTTATCCTATGCAACTATTCCAGTGAATGGTCAGGAAGTTAAGTTGTATAGGGAGCCAAGGATGAACCAAGTTTTTGATTGTGTACCTCAAGATCAAATCAATTGCTTCTATGATGTGGATCTTGGAAATTTCAAGATAGAACCAACCCAGCCAGAGTTAGTCAATACTGGTCCAATTGAAAAGCATGTTGCACAAAACTGCAATGGTGTGTGGAAAATGTACTTTGATGGAGCATGTAGCTAGGAAGGTAATGGAGCGGGAATAGTATTTGTTTCACCTGAAGGAATTAAATTTAAGTATTCATTTTTTCTAGCATTTGAATGTACTAACAATGTGGTAGAGTATGAGGCCTTATTAATAGGTTTGATTATAGCTGTAAAACATAAAATCAAGTTGCTAGTTGTTCTAGGGGATTCTGAGTTAGTTGTTTCTCAAGTTAAATCAAAATATACAACAAAACATAAAAGATTGAAGCAATATAGGAATGTTGTATGGGACAAAATAGAGCTATTTGATGCATTTTCCATTGAATGGGTAGATCGGTCGAAGAACATAATGGCAGATTTTTTGGCAAATGTAGCTCTAAGAAGGGATGACATTACACTGGCTAGAGTGTCACAGATTGAGTTCAAAATGAGACCTATTTTTCCTGATAATATACATAGTTGGTAGGTTTATAATGATGATACTGACCTCTTGAAATTTCTTCACTGTATAGACCAATATGAAGCCCAAGAAATTGATTTCAATGCCTTTGTAGAAGAAGTAGATGGGAAGCAGACAATATTTGGGAAGGAAATTTTACAGCTTAAAACTAATAAGCTTCCTAAAGGACTAGTGGCATTAGAGAAAGTATATGATGGAGTGATTAGTCCCTCATGAAGAAGACACCAGTGAAGAGGGAGGATATTGAGGAGATCAACTTAGGGACTGAGATGGCAAGGAGAAAGGTGTACATAGGGAAGACAATAATATCGGCAATTAGAAGAATGTTGATGGCATTATTGAGAAAATATAAACATGTGTTTGCATGGTCTTATGGAGATCTAAAAGCATATAGGGAAGATTTATTTCAGCATGAAATACCATTGAAACCAAATGCAAAGCCATTTAGATAGAATCAAAGACCCATTAATCCAACATTGGAACCAAAAATATAGGAAGAATTGGCTAAGCTCAGAGACGGTGGCATCATCAAACCAATCAGGCACTCAACATGGGTCTCAAACCTGGTCCCTGTGAGGAAGAAAAATAGAGATATCAAATTATTTGTTGGTTTTAGAAATATAAATATAGTATCCCTCAAGGATAGTTATCCTCTACCGAATATGGAGGCTATATTACATAAGGTGACAGGGTGTGAACTGTTATCTATGATGGATGGGTTTTCAGGTTATAACTAGGTTAAGGTTAAAGAATTTGAACAATATAAAACAACTTTTATGACCCCATGGGGGACATATGTGTACATAATAATGTCGTTTGGTCTCACAAATGCAGGAGCAACCTTCCAAAGAGCTATGGACGTAGCATTTGTAGACTTGATTAATGCTATAATGGTGGTGTATCAATATGACCTTACTGCTTGTTCAAAAAAGGTTGAAGATCATGTAGAACATCTGGAAAAGGTATTTAGTAAAGCTTTAGAATATGGTATTAGTCTGAACCCTAAAAAATGTCATTTTTCAATCACAAAAGGTAAACTCTTAGGACATATTGTGTCAAAGGGGGAGATTAGAATAGATTCTGACAGGGTTGAGGCCATAGATAAAGTTCCTATCCCTAAAACTATTAAGACTATCCAGTCATTCTTTAGATAGATCAACTTTGTTAGGAGATTTGTTTCTAATTTTGCTGAAATCATTAAACCCATATCAAAAATGTTAAGGAAAGGAAAAAAAGTAGATTGGACTGTAGAAGCATTAGATGCTTTTATATCAATCAAAAAAACTATCAAGGAAGCTCCTATCCTTAAGTCCGAGATTTTTCAAAACCCTTTCAATTATTTTCATTTGTTTCATTACACACCATAGTTGTTGTCATGTTACAGAAAAATGAGGAAGGTCATGAATAGCCTGTGTCCTTTTTCAGTAAGTCATTGCAGGGGTCATAATTGAAATATGATATAATGGAAAAACAAGCTTTTACATTGGTCAAAGCTACAAAGGCTTTTAGGCCATATCTTGCTGGAGCTAAGGTGATTTCCTATGTCCCTCATGCAGCTGTTAAGGATATTCTAACACAATTTGAGGTAACAAGAAAAATATGTAGATGGATTAATAAAATCCAAGAGTTTGATATGGAGATACAAATCACTAAACTAGTGAGAGGTCAGGGTTTGGCTAGGTTAATGGCAGAAGCAAATATTGAAGCAAATCAAAATTTCAATATAGAAGAGGAAGATAATGAAATTGCGAGCATTGAGCATACTCCTTGGTATGCAGACATTATGCATTACCTTAAATAGATGAAGTGTCCAGAAGGATTGAGTGACATCCAGAAAAGAACTTTGAAGCTACAAGCATCTAAGTATGTGTTCATGGAAGGAGATTTGTTTTGGAAGAACAGGGATGGGATATTATTGTTATGTATGGATGAGTCACAAGCTAAGCATGTCTTAAGTGAAATGCATGAAGGGGTTTGTGGAGGGCATTACTCTACAAAGACAACTACACATAAAATTCTCAGGGCAGGTTATTACTGGCCAAAATTTTTTAATGACTCCTTTTCATACGTAAGAAGATGTGAAGCCTGCCAAAAATTCTCTGAGAAAATGAAGTATCAGGGAGCTTTACCACTTAGGCCTTTACAGGATGAAACCCCTTTTCATCAGTGGGGAATTGATTTCATTGGGGAGATACAAGAGAAATCAAGTGGAGGACATAAGTGGATACTAGTGTCTACTGATTATTTTACCAAATGGGTAGAAGCAGTCCCAACTAAGCAAGCTACAAGTAAAGTTGTGACAAATTTCCTAGTGGATAACATCATTACTAGATTTGGTACACCACTAAGACTGATTATTGATAACGGGATGTGTTTTAGATCTAATGAATTCAAAAAAAATTGCAGCACATATGGCATTACCATTTCTTATTCAGCTCCTTACCATACGCAAGCTAATGGTCAAGCAGAGTCCAGCAATAAAATTCTTCTTAAGATTATAAGGAGGATACTAGGTTAGAACAAGAAGGCTTGGGATTCAAAATTGAGACTAGTTGTTTGGGCTGATAGGATCACTATAAAAAGGGAAATTGGAAAATCCCCATTTGAATTGGTGTATGGAACACAAGCCAGGATGCCTTTACAGAATTTGTTACCAATTTACAACTTTATCCTTCAAGAAGATTTGGATATTCTAGAACCCGTGGAGGAGAGAATGGAGCAACTAGTTGAACTTGATGAGATAAGGAGAGTAGCTCAAAACCAGAACATGAAGTTGCATGCACAGATGAAGTAGTTATTTGATAAAAAAGAAAAAGATAGAAAATTTGAGGAGAATGATTTGGTGCTGATGTGGAACACAAGGTGTCAGGAGAAGTTCAAGCATGGGAAATTTGAAGTCTTGTGGCTAGGACCTTTTGTGGTTGTTGGAAAGAAAGGTGAAGATTCATATTATCTACAAAATATGACTAGTGAAGATCAGGAGTTGCCTATGCATGGGAAATTTTTGAAGCATTTTTTCTCTTGAGCAATACAAAGGATTAAGGGTTGCCAGTGCATAGACAATTCTTGGCAATCCTCTCAAAATTCTATCTTCCATGGATAGTAGTCTAGCAAATAAAAGGAAAAGGAATTGCCAGTACATGAACAATCCCGATTTTCCTTCTTTTAAAATAAATATTTCCATGTATAGTAGTATAGGGTCATATTCATTTCCATTTCCATTCATTCCATCTTGCTCACATGATCAATCACCTTGAATAAGGTCTGCTCACCCAGAAGATATGGATCCTTGCAATAATCTCACAATCATTCATCCCCAGATGGATCCACTGCTAGAACTGTAAAATTTTGAAAATTTTACAGTTGATTATATTCATGAGTTTCCAAAATAGTCGTCACCATAAGCACAAAATCCTCTCTTCATAACATTTTTCCCATATTTTGTCATGTGGTCCCGTAGAATCCATCTAGTCCTGAATATGTTACAGTATAATTCATATCGGCAAGAAATGGTGAGGGTCTCTCTGATCCATTAAGCATCCTTACTAATGTGTATCTTTTGTAGTCTATCGGCAAGAGTGCAGGAATGTCATACCGAATATTTCATCTATAAACACATATCGGCAGGATGCAATTTATTGTCTCGGTGACAGAAATATCATATCAGCAAGAAAGCTATCATCAGAATAATTCACAACAAATTCATGCATGTCTTACTGACCGGTGCACAAGGAGTCATATAGTCCAGACAAAAATTCATCAGAATGAAGTCTTATCAAATGCATCAAGTCTTGCTAACAAAGTGCAAGGGGATTCTATAAATGATTATCGAGATGAAGTTATGTAGTCTTGCCGACCCATATGTCTCACTGAATGTGGTTTCATCGGTGAGAAAGTAAATATGTCTCATCAACTGGAAAACATACCAAAGGACATATCTCGGTGAGACACAAAGTAATCTATGAAACATCTCCCAAACTTCAAAAGTCATAGAGAAACACATAAGATGAAAGGATATTTGTCAGTGAGACTCCAAATGTCAATGAGACGGTGGGACATTATAGCGAAGTAGAATTTTTAATAGTCGGTGAGACCTTGAGGTTTCGAGAGGACTACAGGATGTTTTGATGAATAATTTAATGAACGTTACTAAAGGTTATCGCCAAATATTTGAAAATGTCTCACTGATAATACTATATGATGTGTTTCTAGTAAGAGCTTTAAACAATGGACTTACTCCACTCATGTTTTAGCTAACACATTAATGGCGCGACAGTGCATAACAAGG
>VDFB02000017.1:402669459-402737417 GCA_007258455.2 Sequoia sempervirens | reverse complement strand
AAAAAATCTAGGTAAAAGTTATGCTTTCTATTTTGTACGATGTCTAGGCTAAGTGCAATTACATATTTGAAATGCAATTCAATGATGCAAGATGCAAAAATGTAACCTATATGCACTTTCACTAATTAGAAACCCTAGATGCAAATCAACTAATTATGCATATTCCTAATGCAAAGTTAATGTAAGCTAGATATAACACTATGATGCACTCCAAATCATAAAAGAGGTGTTCACGTCGGGTTCACCAAAATGTAACAATATAAATAGGGTGTCTCACCTTCGAGGAGATGGAGCACAAGGATAGGGTTCCTATTTCACTATTGTTTCATTCAAGGAAACCTTAGAGATCTTGATCCAAAGATAGCAAGGGGGAAAGAGATCTTGCAATAAGGTATCCTAGGGTGTGATTAAGGACTAAAAGGGGGTTCACAACCAAGCTAAGGCTTGGAAAGGAAAGTAACATGCAAAACCTAATGATCAAACATCATGATATGCAAGAATAAAATAGATGACCTAAAAATGAATGCAAAAAAAAATAGTAAACTACAAAAGTATAGAGGTGCACATGGAAACTTGAATGTACTCAGTATAGGCTCTATTTTTTTTGAAAATGTAGACTTTAGGGAACACTAGGACTCATATGCTAGGTTGGGCATATCAGTCCTAGACTAAGGTTTCTGGGCTAAAACATGAATTTGATGATGACAAGCTTGGATCTTCATAAATATACAAAATTCACTATACTAGGACTCATATGCCACTTGTGGCATATTAGTCTCATCTTGATTTTTCAGAAATTAAAAGTTTGAATTTGATCTTCTATCCCTACTCTATCTTTTCAACTTGATTTTCGGATCTAAACTTGTAAAAAGACCTACAAATCCAAATATAGTGTTGATTTGCTTATGGGGGATTTTCCTTAGTCAAACCCCTAGTTTGGTAATTAAACCTTGATAGAAATAATGGATCTTGAAAGTAAATGTGTGTATAAACCCCTTATCTTACATGCATCTAAGATTAGGAAATCTAAAATACAATGCAACCCTATTCTAATGTGCTAGAATGAGATGCATGAATGAAGCATAAATAATGTATGACTCACTTTGGGAGATGTCTAATCACCCTAATAAGCCATAATGATGCATGCACCTTAGGTTAAAATTAGAGTGATAATGGAGGATGGAATCACTTACGAAACACATCATTAGGCTTGGTTTGATGGCTAGTTGCATCTCCCCAACCTAGAATCCATCACGATTCATCATAGGAAACCATCATCAATCCTTCAAAATGCTAGATCTTGAATGAAAGTGAGATTGAAGACCTACAAAAATGAAATTATGCTACTCCAAGACTTCAACCTTGCTTGCTCTTGAAAACTTGAATTCTCTTGTGAAAGTATGTTTGAGTTCTTATGAATGCTTAGACCTTGAATTACTTTTTATAGATGAAAATAATGACTTGGAAGCTTGTTTATATAGAAATTACACCTAATTTACCATTTATTAGATCTCAAAATTTGACATCAACCAAAATTTTGAATTCAAAACTTGAATTTCTCACTCAAACCCTAAAAAGGGGCCACATGGGACTCATACGCCACTTGTGGTGTATGGGTCCCACCTAGGGGGACTCATACACCCAAGGTGGTGTATGAGGCCCATCCCAGGTTTTTAGGGTGGGCCAATGATGGGTTGTAAGAAAATTAAGTGCTTTTGTTGATTTTGTCAAAATTTTAGTTGAAATAAGCCTTGAGATCTGAAATAAAGGGTCATAAATGCATGGGTACTAAAATAGGTCCAGATTAAGTGAGAAATTGTACCATCTCCAAGAAGGAAGTACAATTATCGTCATTACACTAAACATCAAATTGCACCTTCTCTCATTATTGGACCTCTTTCAAAACAATATAAACCTCTTGGTCACATCTTAAATCTTACAAAAACCTCACTTAAAGTAATCATGCACAAAAAAATGTGTTGTAAAGGCCATATTATCATGTACTTGATCACATATATAACACTCAAAATTTAAAAAACAAAGAAAATTCAAACCACTCCCACTTCAATTCCATTTCATCAACCTATTCTCCCCCCACACCTTGTCTTCCTCAATATGTGGGAAAAGAGTATGATCTTCTTGAGAAACTTTGTAATACTCTTGATAATATCTCTCTTTGGGACTTAATTCAAACTTCACCTACCTACCATGGTATGCTCCAAGAGGATTTACATAAGATTACTATACCAAATTTTGTTAAAATGAACGATGTAGAAAACTTGCTAGATGGTATGAGTGTAACAAACCTAGATAGTGTTTTCCATCAAAGTGAGTTACCTACTCCTGAGATTCAAAATCAATATGATGCTCTATTCATATTTGTTATCATCAACAAAATTAGGGTTAGACATACTCTCATTAATAATTGACCAGGTCTAAATGTTTGTAGTATGGACCTTTTGCATATACTTGGTGTGGATAAGTCTCTCATTAAACCTATGGTCCTTCATTTATGGATTTGATAATGTTGCTAGGCAATTGGTGGGACTACATGTTAAGGTAGGACTTGTGACCTTTCATACCCTTATCCATGTCATGCTAGATCCTCTCTCATATAATATTCTTCTTTGTACACCATGGACTCATGCCATGAAGGGAGTCTCATATACTCTTCAATGTGTGATGAAGTATGAGAATAATTGATGATGAAAAAAAAAAAAGTAAAGAGAAATCCCATTGTCCAATGGTGAAAACCTAGTAAATGGTGAAAAAAAAAGAGGAAAAAAAAGAAAAAGGAATGAGTAAAGAGAAATCCCTTCATCCAACAGTGAAAACCTACAAAAGAGTCTTCAAACAATATGCCCATTCTTACAACCCCATCATTTAGTCTCCCTCTTGATCCTATTCAAGAGTCTTCCCCCATTGATCCCAAGTCAACCTCCACAATGTATCCATGTTTTTGGCCATCTAGAACACATCGAGCCTATCCAAGATCCTTCCTTGTCCACTTCCATTCAATAAATCCAAGAGGTATGTCAAGAGCCTAATCCTAAGCATGTGGAAACATCAAGCCCTAGTCCTAATCAAGATTAAATCACTTTCATCCAACCTATCCATAATCTATATCATTTCTATGATCAAGATGATATCCATAATAACGAAGAGCCTATCCATGAGAAACTTGATCCTATACCCATCCATGAGAAAGATATTCCAAATACACCTCCACCTAGTCCTATCCATGATCCACAAACATTCACTTGTCATGATGAGACACATGGCTCCCAAGCAAGCATAGAAGATCAAACAAATACCTTGGATCTAAGTGAACAAAATGCTAATCAAAATCCTAATGATCCTCCATCACCCACTATCAACCCCATTGGAAGTCCTCCATCATATCCTATTGGTCTATCCCCCTTCATCCATGAATTTTATTCTTTAGGACAACAAAAACCTTTATCCACTTCACCTCCTTCATCTAATAATGAACTCAAGTTTAGTGTCCAAAACACACCTAGTTCTATTGTCCATTGCATACTCCAAAACATGAACTACCAAGGTAAAGGTTTAGGCCTCCATGAACAAGGTATTTTGGTGCCCATCCATGTCAAAGTCTCTCCAAGCTCATTTGGCCTTGGATACTCACCCCAAGGAAAACAAGCTAAAGATGTTGGTACTTCCTCCATCCATCATAAGTCGTCTTTCCACCATAAATCCTATCATACGCCTTAAACAAATGTTTCCATTCCACCTCCATCATCCTACAAATGTCAAAAGCATGTGACCGTACACCTTCCGCCATCAACTTTTCTACCATTGCTTCCAACTCCCAATATCCCTCCATCTAATCTACCTCTATTACTCCCAACACCTAACATCTCCATTATGCAATCCCCTTATCCATCCATCCATAAATCTTCTAAAAATCTTAATCCTAACCAATCAATGCACACATTGTCTAAACATGAAGCCTCCACTCATTCCACCACACCCATGGGATTCAAAAGAAAAAATGTCAATTCCTCTACCTATAAAGTAAAAATTCCCAAGGGTCCTCATGCCTTAGGGCACAAAAGAAAAGAATAAAAGAAAAATCCATCTAAGAAAACACATATAAGCTTGGACATGATGTTAGGATATTAATTGCTACAACAAATGATAAATAAATATACTCTTGAATACTCAATTATGCTCTTGACAATAATATTTTCTCATAGGATTTCTTTCATAAAGTTTGTTCTTTCTAGTTAGATTTAAAATGATAAAAAGACTATGTATTTATAGGTGTTTATCTAATTTCTTGAAAATTAGATTATAAAAGCTGACAATTGCAATTTGAATTTGAATAATTAAAATGCCACAAAAAACATATTTTAAAATGGGTCTTAGCACTTAAAGGGGACCCATTCACCCATGGGCGAATGGGTCTTGGCCTATAAGTCTAGGACACACATTCTATGATGATTTAAATTGATTTCATTAATTAAATGTTGGTTCTCCTTTTGGAAAGTAGGAAAATAAAGGCTTTGGAATGCATAATTTGGTAAATTAGAAGCTTAATTAAGCAATAAATTAAGGGACCCAAACATAGTGTAAAATTGTAAAGGTACACAATTTTTTACACTACATTTAGCCCCCACTTTAGTGAGAGTATGAACTTACACTCAACCTCACACTAAAGTAGACAAATATGTGTCAAGAGGCGTCCAAGAGCACAAATATTAATGAAATAGGATGAAAAATATTGAAAGGAGTATGATCAAGACCGTGGATTCAAAGATCCCATGGCAAACCAACTTAAGCACAAAGGACACACATGCATATAATTTATGTGCAACAAGAAAATATTCACAAGCATACAATTTCAAAGCCAATGCTAAAATAAAAAGGATGGACTAGCAAGTTGCGTTATACCACATCCATAAGATACACTCACAAGGGATAGTGTAGTTTGGTATACATTAGGTGAGCCCCAAAGACAAATTGAGAAACACACACTAGTTCTACAAGTTGTGTACCCATAAAAAGGGTGGAAAATGGGAAGGATGCACTAGGTTTATAGGTGTGTTCCCATATGTCAACCATACAAAAAGTTATACTCTCTGATAAATTTAATAAGGTACCACAAAAGGATCAATGTGTTATTCCAACACTACACTAAGTCCAACTCCTATGAACAAAAGTGAAGCCAAAAATATCAAATTTAAAATGAAACTCACCTTAGGAGGTGCAAATTCCAAAATGAAAAATTCCAATGTATGCCCCCACTTTAAAGAAATTGCTAAACAAGTCATGTGAGAAATTACTTTAAAGTAGAAATGATAAATGTAAATTGATAAAAGGGCCATGAGAGTTTATTTCTAAATCCCTATTCCAATGATATGTTTCCAAATAAAGTTGTGTCATGAAGAATGGTTTCTCCCACATGCAATCTCAAAACATAACACATAAGGGATCTACGGATTCGAGGTCAGCATATGAATTTTCTACAATGATATAATAGAGCTTGGAACTATCGTCATTCCCCAAATACTCATAGAAAAATGACCATAAAGGAAGAATGTCACATAGAGAGTGAAAAAAAAATCTTTTTGGTCAACATGGAAGAGACTTAGATGTTTCAACACAGGTTGTATCGTCCCCAAAAGGAAAACACACAAAAAAAGAAAAGACAATGTTTATGATAGATAGAAGAATGTAGATACAAATAGAAGAATGCCATGACAGTTTTTCTTCCTTTTTATCCCTTCACCAATGGAGTAACAAGGGTCATTCAAATAAATCTCATGAAAATCAAGATACACCAAGCAACACAATACAGGGGATCACATTACATACATGCAATCACAAAGAACATGAAAAGAAAAGAGAGTATGTCACATGTGAGAAAACCTAACACAGGTCATTTGCATCCTAATATTGTTCATCATATATGGAAGGAAAATAACTAGACAAAGGGACTACAACAAGTACCATACTAGGAGTATCACTAGGTTCAACACATGGTGGGTCACTCTTTTTAGGAGGATCATCACAGTTTCCCCCATCTAAATTCATAGAAGTGGAAAACAAAAAATGCAATTCATTATGCACTTCATCAATTTCAGCAATCTCATCATCACCATCCTTGTTAATCACAACAAGATTTCTAATGATAATGTCCATTTTATGTTCTTATTTTTGTTGGATCTTGGGTTATTGGTTTATTCTTTTCTTCTAATTGATGAGCAATGGCACAACATCTATGCCTATTCTCTTTAGCATTTCAGTTTCTTCATGCATGGTTTTCAAGATGTGATGGTGTGGAAGGAGGTTTATCATCCATCGATATCTTTTCTTCCCTTAGAGGAGGAATGAAAGGGACCTCCGCGGGTTGGGAAACCACTTTCTCTTTAGATAGATAAAATTGTTTGGTTTTAGGAGGCACAAATAGATTTGTATGGTTATCTCTTGGACTCTTGAAGGATATAGGTGGCAGAATAGCATCATAATTAGTTTGATTATTTAGGAGATCTTTTGGTTCAAGTATATGTTCATCCATAATAATAGGAGTGGGAGGAACAATTATGGACCTTTCAGTTCTAGGTGGGATATTGACAAGGGATAATTATGCTTTATGATTTTCATTGAAATTTTGATATGATTTAAAGAATAAATCCTCATTAGGTGCAATAGGTTCCATAGGTTTGGGCCAAAAGAAATCCATTGAAAAGTTCCCATGAGAAGACAAAGGATTAAATCCACTACGATGCACTGTTAAAATTTGTTTGTCAAATGGAAATTTCAAACACTTATGGATGACCGATGAAATGAAATTCATGGAGTGTAACCATGGATAGCCTAACTTCACCTTAAATTGGTCTGACATCAGGATGATGGAGAATGATAAATTCAATTGTTTTGGTCCATATTTTAATGGAAGAGTGATCAAACCTATTTTAGGGTGAACAAAACCATCATTTGTTTTGATCCATCAATTGCTCATAAAAATCTTTGTAAATTTCATGCGCAAATAAGAATTCCTCGGTGATCACACTATCTACACACACAAGATCAACTAATACCCCATTTGTAGGCTTGTCATTGATTCTTTTGGCTATGTAAAGAGGACCATTAGGTGCATGTTTTATTATATCACTATTTAAGAAAGCAATGTCAAGAGACAATTTGGTTTGGCCCTTACAAGGTTGAACACCAATGAATCCAATCATGGCATCCATATCATCCTCATTATCACTCTTATCACCGTCAACTATATATATTGTATCTTGTCAACATTTATCACATCATTCTTATTATCACTAGCTTTTACAAATGAGATGGAATGGTTTGGCATTGGATTGGTAAATAGTTGTAAATTGTGGTTGGGTGGGGCAATGGATTTATTTCCTTGATCATTAACACTACCCAACTAGATGTGATTGGAATCAATAAGGTCATGCACTATATGTTTAAGATGCATGCATCATTCTGTATCACATGTCCAACTTGTCAATCATAGTGAAAAAATTCATTTGAGTTATAGTTCTGAAGTAAAGGCTTAGTGGTATCAAGAGGCATAATGAGAGGTAAGGTGATTAAGTTCTTGCTCAAGAGTTGCAACATAATCAAATGGAGGGTATCAAGTAACATGGTGAATTGGATATTCTTCTCCTGAAATTGGTATGAAGTTGTTTTTATGGAATCCACTTGAGGTTCAACACAGTGGTTTGTTTGAGGTTGATTTATCTTTATAAATCCCTTTTTTTTTTCTTAAATGGTTGAAAATTGTTATGATGCACAGTTTTGAACTTTTTCAGATAAGTTAAAGAAGTTTCTCCTATGCATTAATTAAGTGAGTTTTGATAATAATGGAGAGCCATGCATAAGTGTGTAAGGGAGGTAAATTTCATCATCTCAAGCTTATATTGGATATTAGTTTGTAAGTTGTCAATGAATATTCTTTGAAGATTAGCATCAAGAAGTTTAATGTTGATTTATGAGTAAAGAAGTTGATAACATGCTATAAATTTAGTGACCTTTTCATCTAATTTTTTTTTACATTGCATCAAATCATGTAGGGCCATATTAGGACCAATATGCACTTGGAAATTATTCAGAAAGGAATCAACAATCTCATTAAATGAGAGGATTAAGTTATTCAACATAGTCTCATAAAATGTACTCCTTTACATTTTCACACTATTTTTGGGTCCCTTAATTAATTGGACTTAAAATTAAGCCTCTAATTGGTCCAATTATGCATCTACAAACCTAATTAATTGCAATTTCGGATAGGGGAATCAACATTTAAGTAATGTAATTATTATTTTTAACACCCCGAAATGAATAGGTCCTAGCAATTTAGGTCAGGACCCATTAACCCTTAGGAGAATGGGTCCCCTTTAGTTGCTAAATTAAAAATTTAAATATGTTTTTGGTGGCCCTTTTATGATCCAAATTAAAATTTCAAATTTTGGCTTGTAATGTTTAATTTTCAAAAATTAGAAAATTACCTATAAATACAAGGTCCTTTTATCAATTCAAATCTTAGAAGTAAGCTAGAAAGATTATCCAAATTTCACAAGAGCTAAGATTATTGTCAAAGGTGTTCAAGAGTAGATTTCTCAATCATTTGTTGCAACATTCAAGATCTCAAGTATCATGTCAAATTTATCATTATTCCTGCATGTTTTTGGAGCTAACATTGTGATGTAGGTTTGAAGCATTCATGTCAAATTTTAAGCATCAAGATCAACATCCAATAAAGCCATTTCATGCAAGATCAATAACTTGGAGAGATGTGCTAAGTTTCAGTCCTTCAAGGATCTCAATTCAAGGGTTTGGTGAGTTGCAACATAGCAAGTGTTCATTCATCAGTCCTTTCATATTTCATTATTTCATTTCAAGGTTAATTTCCAAAAATAGGGTTTGACCAAGGAAAACCCCCATTCAACAAAAACAAATAATTTTCCCGTCTTGTGTGTTTTGTAGATCTTAGGTTGAAGAAGGATTGAAGATTCATCAAAACTACAAAATTGTAAAAGTTTTCAACATTGTTGTCAAGCCAAAAAAACTCACTTTAAGAATTTAATTCTGAATTTCCAAATGTGAAACTTGGAGGAATCAAGAGTGTAAATCCAGGAGAAAAGGACTATGAAAGTAGATTTTGAACCTGTTAGGACTAAAAATCAGCCTCAATTTTCCACTAGTTCTCATCACCTCATCGTAACTATATATAAATTTACACCATGGACCCATCACTCTTCAAACCATCCCATTTACATAATAAACCTCAATTTATCACAAAGATATAAGCCCCAAAAAATAAAACATAGCCATAATCCCATTTGAACAGCCCATTTTCACCAAATACATCATCCAAAAAATGCTATCTCCACCTCCCCATAATTGCCACCCTAATAAATATACATCTGCCCTTTGGCCCGCAAAATAAAACAAACACATATCGATGGGACAATGTCATATCAAAGAGAAATAAATCTTGCTCCCTTTGATGGGATCATGGAAACATGTTATCATGAAAATATTGAAGAGAATACCATGTATCGAACAAAAATATCCTAGTGCGCCTTGAAAGCTCGAAATAAGAGATATCGAAGAAACTTGAGCTTATCGAAGAGAAATGATAGTGTGTCTCTTTGATAGGCCAAAATGCATGACACCAAAGGGCATAATATTTTAATTGTATCAAAAAAAATTTGGCATTAGGGAAACAATAGACATCTCTTAGACATAATCAATTATTATAATTAATGAATACCTATCCAATCCAAGATGCGGTTAGTGGAACAACAATTTCAAAGACATTAGAGTATCGGGATGAGTGGTATACAAGTCCCTTTGACACTACGAAAAATAATTAAAAATAAGACATCGAAGAGAAAACCATATATCAGGGGGATAACAATGAAAGTCCCTTCGATGGTTCTGATAATAAAAGGAATTTTTTTTGTTAAAGTAATAATAGAATACCGAGAAAGTAACGTACAAAGAGCACTAAGGAGTAGTTTTTCGAAGGGACCATAAGGTATCAAAGGGAAATAATTACATGTCTCTTTAAAACTTTGAAAAGAGGATGATGCACAGGGACATCGAAGGAAAAAAATATATCAATGAGAGTGACATCATGGTCCTTTTGATACAATGAAAAGTACTCAAACCCGCCTTATTGACATGACCAACAAATTTTTTGAAGAGACAATTAGCATTAATGCCAGCCTTGATTAGAAAGTTGGTGGGGGTGACATTTATGAACCAGAGCCAAATGATATGTGCCAGATCTTGATCATATTTTCTTATAAAATTTTAGGTCATACGTGAGATAAAACTAAAATTGGAGGATGCGGCATAGCTCGATAGTGAAGAAGCTCAGAAGAGGTGACACCGGTTCAAGTAAGTACTCAGACTCAAACTAAAAATTTTCTAGAATTACTTAAATTATAGAAGAGTTAGGGTTTAAGATCATGGAAGGAACATCAAAAATGCCTAAAGAAAAAAGAAAAAAATAGAAATGAGGCTATCAAATCAAGACTTGATTGAACAATTTCCTATTTCTAGATCAAGGTCAAAGTGAACAACGCAGTTAAATCCTACGGCTAAGAAACTAGAGGATAAACAAAGAAACCTAGGTTATGTATGGACTCCTCAAAGAGGATATGATATGTTCATATACCACTATAGGAAGAAGTATAGGCATAAACCCATGTACAATCCATGGAGGATGAATCTAGGAAAGCTTGTGATGCCAAATGTGTTTATAAATGTAGAACTAATCAAAGTATCGACTAGAATGTATAACCCCAAAACACAGACAATTCATTTACATGACGGGTTTCATTTTTTCCCCATCACCAAGGAATATATTTCTATTGTTTTCCAATTAGATTCAACCATGAATCTGCCACTTAGAATTAAAGATCTTTTGAAGGAATATCATACTATGGACACAAGCTATAAAAGGTGGAGACTTCCTTTGCATAGACCTTGGGATAGAGGGAATCAACTCAAAAAGTTTTCCAATAATGAACGCCCTCCATTTTCTATTGAATTATTTGAAGAATATTACCAATGCACCTACTATCCAATTGGACAAGTTTTAGGGGTGGATGTTCATACCCTAATTTCTATAGCTCCCATGGTCTTAGAGGTAGACATACAAAACCAAGATGCTAGACCATTTGATTATGCAGGGCATCTGATAGAAGCTTTGAATAGAGAACTTACCTCTATAAAGAACAATAGTGATATAATCAATTTCAGACATCATTTGTTGCTTATACATATGATTTGGTATGAAGGAAAAAGTGTGAATGGTGATCCTAGACCTGCACAAACACAAAAAACAAACACACAATTAGTCAAATATGCAAGTTAGAAACATCATTCCCCATGGAATTCATTTGAGATATCAAGAACAAGAAATAAATGAAGAGCATGGAAGAAAACTAGTTAATCTTGCTCAAAATAAACAAACTCTCAATCTCATTGGGGAATTGGTGCCATTTTGATGTGGAAAATGGCCCTTTTCCAATTCCTTGTAAGCTTGAATGATGATTGATGAAGATACATGCTCCTTTATGATATTTGACTATAACCTAGCTATAAATTTTGATGAAAACTAAGAAAATGGATGAACAATGGATGGACAAATTCAAAATCTCAAGATAATGACTTTGCATAAAGTTCTGGATCCAAAATCCAAATGAGAGGCTCTTATTTATAGATGAGAATGATGGAGGATGAGGCAAAATGGATGAATGTAGGATCAAACACCAACCAATAGCATAATGCCACTTGTCAACATGTGAGTGGACAAAGGTGGAGCACATTTTGGATGAATGTGCACATTAATGCTATTAGGTGGAAATTCAAAAAAAAATAGAGAAGTGACATGTTGAAGGGAGGATGGAAGATGAAGTTAATGCCACTTGGCTCAAGGCAAAGGACATGTAAGAGGTTTATAATGCCTTGTTGGATGTACAAACCCTTTTGGAGGGATTTTTGAATTTGAAGAATATTCCCTCTTTGATGCCTTTTTCAAAGTAAATAGAGATATAATAAATCAACTAAAATGATTTTCATGAGCAAGTTGCAAAAGCTAGAGGATTTGATGGATTAAGATTAGCATTAATCAAGATTTGATTAATTAAGATAAAATTTAGTTGATTTGACAATTTTGACTTAGACTTTTAGATTAATTTAAATCAAAATGAGAAGAATAATGAATTTAGACTTAATTAAATAGAGTTTGATTTATTTAATTAAAGAGGATGGTGTTAGATTAAATCTAATAAAGATTAATTTATTTAATTTAAGGGAGGTGACCTTAGAGATTAATTAAATTAAATGAATTATTTAATTAAAATAGAAATGATGACTTAATCATATAAAATTGATTTATTTAATTAAGAGATGGAATGTGGTGAATTTAATCAAATACAAATTATTCGATTAAATGGCTAGTAAAGGAGATGATTCAGGACAAACTGGTGTTAGTAAAATCAGGATCATTCAGTATATTTTACGTGTCTACATTTTGCCCCTCTTTGAAGCAATGTACCTGTTGTGTTGGTTCAAAGAATAAACTAATGCGATTTAAAAAAAAAATGATTTTTTTTCAGATGCCTCACTACTGTCCTAGAGAAAGAATTATGCTCGTATACTACCCCCTCGAGAGATCAGACGAAAATTTGGATTTTGGGTGATCTCACGAAAAAGAGGACAAGGTGCCTGACAAGTCCATAAAGGGTTCAAGATTCCAAAAATGTGCCAAAACACGAAAAAAAGATGCAAAACAACCTTTGGTTGGGCGAAAACAGGATCGGGGGTCCAAAACCCTAGTTGGATGGCTAAATAGGGTAAAAAAACCTAACTTTCAAGCTTAAATAGGCCTCAAGGGGCCACTTCCAATTCATTTGCACATTCAGCCTTTAGAAATTTGACTATTTTGAGCTCTGACCACTATTTGAGATGGCACAACATGGGCTTCCATGACACATTTCCGAGCGCATTTGAGTGTACGAGCGGCTCCCAAGCGCAGGACCACTGGTATGTGACCCTCACCTGACTTGTCATTTCATTTTTCATGTGCATTAATTAGGTTCAAAGGTCAAATTGAGTCAACCAGCTTTGTTTGGCGCCATTGAAAGTGTTAAATTGGCATCGCGTGGCCTTAAAGTGTGTTGCTATTAAGTCTGGTGACGCGGCATAGCAATTTAGGGATTAGGGTTAAATCTTTAAAGTGCACCACATGTGCAAATAGTGTCACAGCAGTCTAGTTTACAATTTAGGTTTTGGGGTCAAAATGGAATGCGGTCAAACTATGCTGTAGTAGTGGAGTTTGGAACTTTGAGGTCTCCAGTGGTGCAGTTTGGAGCTTTCAAATAGCGACACATTTGCTATTTTGGTCACAAAAACACCAAATGGGATCCTATTTTTTAACGAAACCTAACTCTATGGCTTTACTGGTGCAGGAGGAGATGGAGCATGTTCACTCACAGGAGCACAGTTCCTTGATTTTGACCAAACTGACTGGATTGTATGAGTTGCTCTAGGAGCACTTGGGAGTGATTGGGTTTTGGTATGTTGCATATGCCCCATCCGGACACACCTAGGGATGATGATAGCATTAGTAGAGAGATGACACAATGAGACATCCTCGTTTCACTTCCCTACAGGTGAGGTGACAGTTACTCTGGAGGATGTGTGGTGCATTCTTCATTTTCCAATCTATAGAGAGTGGATCATCTATGATGTGGACGCTGAGACAAATGCATGTTATGAGGTCATGGGCCTTGATGAGATCATTTTTGTAGAGGGACAAATCAAGTTAGAACAGTATAGGACTTCAGTGTCGCCATTCAGATTGATTGTAGTAGCTATTATCTTGGGACTTGTACCAAATTGGCACAACCAATACTTCAGTCCAGGATGGGGTCTTGCCTAGGAGCGGATGCTCTAACAGAGAGAGTGCTTCGCGTGGGGGCCAGTGATGTTGGCCTCCCTCTACTATGATTTACATGAGTTTGCATATTGTGATAATAGGGCTATCAGAGCATGAGTTACACTTCTCCACATCTAGGCTTGGGAGCACATTGTAGTGCTTCGTCCACAAGTTACACCTGTTGACATGGAGCCAGATGATCCATTGGTTTGGTGGTACAGAGGGGCTTTGACATTTACACATACAAGAGCAGTTGGAATACCTCATTAGAGGAGGGTTATAGATGAGATGATAGTTTTTACTTGGAAGCCTTGGCTTGGTATGCCTGCTTGGTATGATGACATTTAACAACTCTTCTTTGTGAGGTAGGAGCAATTGATGCAGGGCAAAGAGCACACCATGATAGAGTGTTATCTACCGGGTCGGGTGGCCAGACAGTTTTGGGAGACACAAGATAGGCCCGATGACTAGTACATGGCCATATTTTCCCATACTATAAGAGAGACTACATGGGGTCAGATGATCCTAGCAGATGAGGCAGTGGATAGTTTCAGGTAGCTAGTGGCTAGACCATGGCCATATGATCAGGGGTCGGAAGACCCAGGGACCACATAGCCATATCGCGATTGGTTTCATCCACCTACCAGATTGACACTGCCTAGCATATTGTTACGACGATGGAGACCCTGAGGACAATTAGTAGGGAAAGGGTGGGGGTGAGGAGGAAGAGGTGATGGGGACAGAGACAGAGACAATAGCAGAGGAAGAGGAGGAGGTGGACTTCCTCCTGACTAGTAGGGCCAGAGGGATCAGGTGCACAAAGACCAACAAAGAGATAGGGACATGCAACAAAGAGATGGAGACCCACAGAGAGATTCCCTGAGGGACCCACAACAATAGCCCCCACCACTGCCACCACCGCCCCAGCCAAACCAATAGGATGTCCTCATTCAGCAACTATAGGCACAGGTTGCCACATTGACGGCTGAGCGAGATCAGGCCCACGTAGAGGACCAGGCCATCTAGCAAAGACAGGCCACTGAGCTTCAGTTGGCACAAGATACTGGGAGATTCCAGTAGCTAGAGGCTACATAGGGCAAGACAGTCCCCGCAAGGATGTACCGTGATGTAGTGAGAGAGGTCGACTATTACAGGGTTCACTATCATCAGGCAATGCCCCGAGCAGCACGGACACCAGACTTTTCACATCAGATAGGGCAAAGGTAGGATCCGTCGAGTGAGGGGAGCAACCATCAGGGCTAGCCTCATATGTTTTATCAGAGACAACATTCCTTTTGAGGTCCACGGGCTCCATTTTTGATAGCCCCATTGGCGATTATATATATTGATTGATACACACATTTGATCCTGATTCTTTGTACCATGACAGTTACTTTATTGATGATATATGATATGATCTGGGTGATTTGAGATGTGATGTGTCCTATTCTATTTATGCATGATGGATGGATGTATTTAAGTTTCTATATGCAATGTTCTATATGTGATGCGATGACTTTATGTGATGCATGTATGATTTTATATTATGTGATGTTATGATGCGATGCAGTGGTTATGCAAATGTTTATGGATGTATTTATTTTTTAGTATCTTTTATATGCACTTTTTATGATGATGTATGGATGGTGTAAATGTTATGATATGCAAATGATTTAAAATTATTAGACTAACAGATCTATATTATGCTATGGTCATGAGACACATGAGATGCTCTTTTTTCTTTTTCAGTACCTTTCTATGTATGATATGATGATGCATATATGGATGACATGGTGACACTTTTTATAATGATGTCTATGTGATGATGCATTTAATTACGATTCCTATGTGATTATGCATTCTGAGATGTATGAAATGTGATGATACACATGGTATGATGATGCAAATGATGCTTTTGTGATGATTTGATGATGTTTATGCAATGGATGCAAATTTATGGTTTGTGAGATGCTTAGAATAACCAATCTATATTATACAATGATGAAATTATGCAATGCATGTGAGATGATTAATTTTTCCTACATGATATGTCATGGTATGCATTATGCTGACGGTTTGTGGATGCAGGATGGATGCATTAGCAACGATTTTGATTAACTATCATGGTACCATGTTAGCGCAAAGAGAAAGAAGAAATAAGAGAATCCAACATGCCCACTTTATTAGAGATGATGACGATGATGATGATGCTTTGCTTACTAGGCATTAGGGATATTTACCTTATGTTTGATAATACACATAGGCACGATGCATCAAGGTATAAAGAACTAGGATGGCGTTGTACCTAGTGTGATGGACTTTGAATCGAAAATTAGATAGGAGTACTCTTGTTAACACCTGACATACGAAACCTTATCTAAAATGTAGTTCAGATATTCCAAACATCTCAGACCAAAACATAGAAAGTTGAGCCTTCCTATGTTGTCAACAAGACACCTAAAACATCCTCCCTACACCCAAACAAAGAACACATGATGAAGGTTATATTACAAGAGTATCCAAAAAGCACAACAGATAAAAATATAATGATCGTTGCCCCATTCCTTTCTCTCTAAATCCCTTTGTTTAGAAATCATCAAGAGGTCATTGGAATGAGCGCAAATAAGATAAGTAAAAAACAAAGATAAAGTAAACAAACAAGCTAATGTTCTTCATATCGCTAGCCAAGACTAAACTACGGTGATGCCTGATATTGAGGTCCATTGTAGGAAGGATGCATCCAAGGACATGATGTTATCATATGATTTGGGATTGACTAGATAATGAGCTATTAGTACCAAGATTTGACCAACTTGTTTACTTACTGACCTAGACTTGAGACCTTGACACTTGAGCTTTCATTTTTGAGCTACTAGAATTTTTTTTTATTGTTTCACCAAAGGTTGGGATGACGATGATTTATTATGAGTGGTGTTTATTTCGAGTGAAAGTGAGATGAGATGGATGGATTTTTTTTCAAATATTTGGATGTTTTTAAAGTTTTTGAAATGTTTTGAGGTTCTTTTTGGTATTTTCAAGACGTTTTACAAATGTTTTGATTTTCAAAATTTTCAATGTTTTTGAAATTTTCTGAGATTTTGACAAAGAGACTAACCTAAAGACCTATCCTAGGGGCCTCAGGGGTTGATCAACAGATTAGCCTTGCCTATGTTACACACGTAGAGACCACGTAATTTGACTGACAAAAACTTGTTTATTGATGAGATATGAACAAATTGATTGTCAGTTTATTACGATAGACTCCTAAAGGACTGACCTAAGTGTCTCAGGGGATGATCCAAGATCAACCTTGCCTACGTTCTATTAGAACTGTAAAATTTTGAAAATTTTACAGTTGATTATATTCATGAGTTTCCAAAATAGTCCTCACCATAAGCACAAAAATTCTCTTTTTATAATATTTTGCTCATACTCTGCCATGTGGTCCCATAAAACTCATCTAGCCCTGAATATTGTATTGTATAATTCATATCGAAAAGAGATGGTGAGGATCTCCCCGATCCATAATGCAATTTTTTACTAATGTATACCTATTGTAATCTATCAGAAAGAATTTGGGGATGTCACACCGATCGGAATTCATCTACAAGCACCTATCAGTAGGACACAATTCATTGTCTCGGTGACAGAAAGATTATATCGGCAAGAAAGTTATCATCAGAATGAGTCATAGTTAACTCATATATGTCTTAACGACCGGCGCACAAGGAAACATTTTTGGCCAGACTAAAATTCATCGGAGTGAAGTCTCATCGAATGCATCAGGTCTTGCTGACAAAGCGTAAGGGGATTCTATAAATGATTATCAGGATGAAGTTATGCAGTCTTGCTGACCAATATGTCTCGCCGAATGTGGTTTCATCGGTGAGAAAGTAAATATGTCTCATCGACCGGAAAACATACCAAAGGACATATCTTGGTGAGACACAAAGTAATCTATGAAACATCTTCCCGACTCCAAAAGACACAGCAAAACACATAAGATGAAAGGATATTTGTCAGTGAGACTCCAAATGTCAATGAGACGGCAGGAGATTATAGCGATGTACAGTTTTTAATAGTCGGTGAGACCTCGAGGTTTCAGGAAGACTACAGGATGTTTTGATGAATAATTTAATGAACGTTGCTAAAGGTTATCGCCAAAGATTTGAAAATGTCTCACTGATAATACTATATCATGTGACAATAAGAGCTTCAAACAATGGACTTACTACACTCGTGTTTCAGCTAACACATTAATGGCACGACAAAGCATAATAAGGAGAATTCAATTGAAAACATTAGTGGGGAATCGATAGCGGAAGAGTTGGAAAGGTGAGCGAAGAACCAGGGCATTCTTTCAATCCGAAGGCTTCAAGCAAATACAGTAAGTTCTTACGCCTTAGTTCCTCTGGTTTTAACTACTGTAATTTTGAGGAAATGGAATCTCCCAGCTTAGGAAAATCAAAAGGTAGAAAGCATGGTGAAAGCAGTCAACCAAAAGGAAAGAAATAGAAAACTAAGACAGAACATGAGGGCAATGAGCGAAGATTAATTCAGGACCTTGTTGACCAATTACTGGGTTCTGGACCTAAAGCCAGAAGATCTGCACAACTTAGGGCAGAAGTAGATAAACTGGATGATAAATGCAAATTCATAGGAGATGTTTGGACTACAATAAGGGGGTATGAGTTGTTTAACTTTCACTATCATAGGAGAAATCGTTTTGAACCAGTATGCAACCCATGGAAGCTTAATTTAGGAAAGCTGGTATGCCCTAATGTATTCGTTAATGCTAAATTGGTGAAATTGTTGGCTGCCCACTATAATTCAAAACTCAAGGCTATATGTGACCCATCCGAGAAGCCACAAATACATTTATCAGAAGATGCAATAGGGGAAGTTTTCAATTTGGAAGGGGTTTGCAATGAAAAAATCATATTTCAAGAATTGGAAATGGAGTTCGGAAGAATGGATACAATCCATAAGGGTTGGAGGTTGCGAATTCATAGGATTAGACAAGGTGGAAAACCAGTCCCTCTACAGGATAGTGATGGACCTCCTTTTCATGTTGATTTATTTGAACCTTATATGAAATATACTTATTTCTCAGTGGGCCAGGTATTGGGAATGGATGTCCCCGAGTACATGTCAATTGTGCCCATGATAATTTATGCAGATATCTAGTACCACAAATCTAGGCCCTTTGACTATGCCTAATACATTTTTAAGGGGCTTGATTCTAGATTGATGGCAATGAAGGGCGAAGCCTCTATCTTTCATCTCAGGCATTATTCACTGTTGATGCATATAGTGTTATATTTTTGACAAGATTTGGGATTGTGGCCCTAGGAGATGAGAATTTCTTAAATTGATAAGGAAGGTGCAACATTGCCTATTCAATTATGGACTGCTATTTGGGATAGTAGATTTTCCAACTCTAGTTTTATTCATTTTGAAGAATATTTTGTGAAGACACTGAACAAATTGTA
This sequence comes from Sequoia sempervirens, assembly GCA_007258455.2. Classification (NCBI taxonomy): domain Eukaryota; kingdom Viridiplantae; phylum Streptophyta; class Pinopsida; order Cupressales; family Cupressaceae; genus Sequoia; species Sequoia sempervirens. The sequence continues at coordinate 402,717,977 of VDFB02000017.1, read as the reverse complement.
CAATCATCCATGTAATTATTCTTTATCTAAAGAGATAAAGAGGGTTCTTTGGCCGAAGGATTTCAATGGGTTGATTAGCCATAATTGGAGAGATTGGTATTGCCTGGAGGGAGCCACTATGATTAGAGTTTATGGATTTGAAGATGCCCCATTCATTTTTCCAAGAACAGACCCAAACAGAATTGCATATTTGGAAATTATCAGACAAATGGATTATTCCAGTGTTATGAATTTTAGCTCCTTTGGGAAGCAGGCTTTCATGCCTAGTACATTATGCTTTGGTGATTTTACTGTGTTGGCCAAAGAAGGATACAATTTGATCCTTGACAAACTACTGCAATACAACATGAAAAGAGGACCACCTAGAAAGAATTTTGACCCAGAAGGGTATATTATTTCTGCTAGACTAAAGATAAATTTTGGAGGGTATCAACATGTGCCCTATCACTTTGATGACATGATCCAGAATTTGGAAGTGGAAGAAGTAGAGATGGTGGTTGAAAGATATAATCAGAGTTGTCATCTTCTGGGGAGGAAACACCTGAAGATAATGCTCCACAAAACCAACCAAGTAAAATGACCCGGGTTGGAAACTGTGATATATCTTCCATTGGCCAAAGAAGGATACAATTTGATCCTTGACAAACTACTGCAATACAACCTAAGAAGAGGACCACCTAGAAAGAATTTTGACCCGGAAGGGTATATTAATTCTACTAAACAAAGGATAAACTTTGGAGAGTATCAAAATGTGCCCTATCACTTTGATGACATGGTCTAGAATTTGGAAGAGGAAGAATCAGAGATGGTGGTTGAAAGATATAATAAGAGATTGCAGGATACAGAGTTTTCATCTTCTGGGGAGGAGACACCTGAAGATAATGTGCCACAAGTAAAATGACCAGATTAAGAACTCAGCAATATACCTTCCCTGTCAGAGAATTGAGTATTGAAGAAAATGTGGAGGCAGATGCAAGGAATGTAGAATATAGATCATTTGTTTCAGATGATGAATTCATAAACTCTCCAAAATTTAAAGCATTCTTGTATAAGCAAAAGGGAAAAGAAATAAGGGAAAAGGTTGATAATATCACTTCAGGTAATGAGGAGCAACTGCTGAATTATTTGAAGATATGTGTGGATAAAGAAATGGTAGATATGACCCCTGAAAAGGGGAGGAAAATGTTGGAAGTTTCCAATGTGATGATTTTCCTTGGATTAGATCTCAATTCTGCACTATTTTTTGATATTTTCTTGAAAGATAGTAGTGCTACACATAAGCTCAGCCTAGAAAAGGTGACAGAGGTATATGCGGGGTAAAAATATAATCCAGATGAGGGGTCATTGATGATTTGGGCCTTATATCCACCTCATAGAAAATCAGTGGTCATTGATACAGAGAAGGCTTTTGGGCATGTGATGAATCTAAAAATTTGAGAAGTCGATCCTGTGGTGACAATATAGATTGGAATTAACGTTGCAAAACTAAAAAAAGCACAAATTCAAATGCTAATTAAGGAAAGAGAAATGTACAAAGCAAATAATGAAAGGATGTTGTGGGAAAATGACCACTTAAAAGATTTGTTAGGTGTTATAGTGAAATCAACCAAATTGCTTACCCATGGCGAAAGTTCACAATCAAAAGATCATTGGGAAGGATCAAGTGCTTATTCCCAAGGGAAATATGATGCCATTGCAGCAATGATTAAGAAAAGGTGGGCTAGCCTAACAACTTGGTTAAATAAGCTATGGGGAAAATATTCACACAGTTTTCATGTGTTAAAAGAACATGAAAGGATGAATGGAAGGATTCTGGAGAAGTTCCAAGAAATAAACCAAAGGGATGCTTCTAATAGTGTAGTAATTGAAGCCGCAGACCATTTTGAGAACAAGCACCGAGACTTCTCTAAAGAATTGCAAGAGGATGTGCAAGGATTGATAAATTCCACCATGAAGGAATTGACAACATTCTTTGATGAGAAAGGAGAATTAAAAGAAACGACTACATGGAAAAATGAATGTGAGTCGATATTGCAAGAAATCTTGAGAGCAGCTACTGTGGAAGACAAAACATTGGATGAGGCATGCGAGCAAAACGAGAAGATGGTAAGAATGGAGATTACAATCCAGAATGCAGTAGGATATGCAGATATGCACGAACATCGAGATTATTTGGATCACTTGTGTAAAGTTCATTTATGGCTAAAACTGAGCCTGATTATATTTTAATCTATTTGTTATTTAAACATATGACACTTCTAAAAGTATGTGTCCTTTTGAGTATTTGATGCATAAATATCTATTTTGGTAGCAAAACGAAGGATAGAATATAGAAGATAAGATAGAATAGGAAAAGGATACAGTAGAATATAATGTTTCATAGATATGAGACTATGATGCATGTTTAAGATTATGGAGATATCAATGAAAATCATTTAATGTGGTGGCATATTTCTAGTGTCCATTGTCTATTATGTTCATTGAAAGTATTACTAAAGTTATCTCCAAGGTCAGTACTTTCTAGTTATTTAAATTGATATAACAATTTTATATTCAGTTTATCAATGTAAATTTGTTGTATCTATGTGGTTGATTAATTGGTTCTTTCAAGAAGAGATTAAATCCTTTTAATTGATTATAGGCAATCAGGGAAGTTCATCTGGATCATTAAGAAGAACATGGTAGTCGTAGTCTTGCATGTTTATACAAGTTGTAAAATAAAATATATATGTCAAACAATTTGAATGTTTTTTAGAAAGAAGTTGCTCATTTAGATTTCATTTGACTCCGCATACCCAATAAGGCACTAGTCTCTGCATTTTTCATCATTTAGTTTCATTCATTTTTTACATCTGTTAACTGAACATATTAGGTTTTAGTTTTAATATTGCTATACAATTTATACCAAATCAAGTTTTATTTGTCCACTCCCATCTGCCATTGTGGGAAAAACACTTCAAAAGAGATAAGCACAAGTTAAGCCTGCCTCACTCATATAGGTACACCCGCCTAGGTCTAGCAGCACCTGAAGAGTAGAATGTTTAAACCATTTGACCTTGTCTGTTACCCTAAAACATATCAAGAGATTGGCAACCTCTTGAGGCATTTAGCCTCTTTTTTTTAGAGCTAACAAATTGGCGACTCTACTGGGGAATCAACTCAGAATCAGGGCCTTATCATAAGAGTCAAAAATCCTATATAGACTCTGCTAGGAATAGGAAATAACAAACACTTTCTCACTTTAAAAAAAAAGTGAGTGGCGACTCTGATAAAATCATTTCAACATGAATGGGAGAAGATCTCAATATAGGGGAGGTAATATTGGAGGTCCTTCTGGCAATAGTAAGTGGACACACAAGGATGATAAGGATGATAAGGGTAAGAAGATAAATGAGGACAGGTGCATGACAAAAAAAGACAAAACATAAAGACCACATTGTGAAACATATGATCGCTATGATACATGGAGAGACAATTAAAGTGTCGAACCTTGCACCCCTGAAGAACAAAGAAATCCTTTTTATGATCCTTAGAAATAGGTTGAATTCAAGGCTAAAATTGAATGTGAACGAATTAGGTACCAACAGGAATATGATCAAAAAATGGAGGGTAACCAAAATGAGTTTATTGATCATGTAACTCCTCAAGAAAATTTTAAATCGTCAACTAATAAAGAAGTAAAAGCACAGTTTGAGTTTCATAAAAAGGATCTAGAAGAATTAAAAGTTGAACAAGAGAAAGCCCAAATGATACAAGCAATCAGAGACATCAAATTGTAGAAAGCCCAAATTACTACTCAGACAGCTGATCACCCAAAGTATGTACTGCCTCATAAATAGGTTAATAATAATACATGCTCTTCTAATCCATCAAAGGCTCCTCACAATCAGATAGGGAATCAATACAAATAGCCAAACCATCCACCGCATATTCCCTCACAATATACAAATACACAGCCACCTCATGGTCAGCATTATGTGCCACATCATCATACACAATACAATAATCTAATGTACTAGTATCAGTACCCACCAAACCCTCCCCCCCATCAATACACAATAATGATCAAACAATTTGACTTAACAGGGTTTCAATTATACCCTTACCCAATGGATGGCAGTTGGAGAAGTCTTGTTCCAAAGTTTACAGGGAGTAGTACAATTATTGTTGAAGATCATTTAAGGAGCTTCAATGCTTTCATCCAAGATTTGGATGTGCCATATGAGGATTTACACATGAGGCTATTCATGATGTCACTTACTGAAGAAGCTAGGGATTGATTCAACAGCCTACCAACAACTTCTACAAATTTTGTCCAAGAATTTCAGGATCAATTCCTCGAGCAATATGGGAATCTAAGTGCACCAGATGTTGCTTTTCATGAATTAATGCGGATTCAAAAAAATCAGAATGACTCAATTTATGATTTTAACCAGAGATTCAATAAATTGCAAAATAAGATACCTCCTGGATCAAAGTTTCCAGACTTTATAGCATTGAGTGTTTATTTGAACACATTCGATCCTAAAATAGGGTATGAACTAAGAAATAGGTTCCCAAGAGATTTAGCTAAAGCCCAAAACATAGCATTAACAACTGAAAACAATAGGAAAGTTGTTGGGATAATTAGTAAAAGAGACAACCCTAGGGTTCCTCAACAAACCAATAATTATGAATACAAACAGGAGAACACTTACAGAAATGAAAGGCCTAGGCTACATGACATGTCCTATAATACAAATTGGAAGGATGGAAAACCTATAACAGATAGGCCTAGAAACAAAGAAACTCATGATCCATTAAGGAAGAAGGGAACATATATGGTTAATAACAATTATTTCTATGAAATTTGTGATAAGCCACATTCCCCAGATTATTGTGTTATAGCCCAAAGAGTGCAAGAAGAAGGAATGTTAATGGGAAACAATGGAGAAGATCACACAGTGTATTTGACTTCAAATACTTTTCATTGTGTTGAGGAGAGGTACTCATCTTCAGATGATGAAGGTTATGAGTACGATGTTCCAAATCAAAGGTACAATGTCCACATGGCTGAATAATAGGTCCTTTCTAACTCTAAAGAAGATTATATAGAACCACATTCTATTGAGATGCCTACTCAGTGCATTATGAGGAAACTCACCAAAGAGGAGATAGAGAGATTAGCCATTGTTGCAATTGAAGAAGCAAAGAGTAAGTACTAGTTGAGAAATAGGATAGTGAATGAGAAGGAAGGTGTCCCCAAGGGAATCTTTATGAAGGATCAAAAGGTGACACAAGGAATTTCGAAGAAAATAGAAAACAAACAACATGATAAAAGTGAAAAAAAGCCTGTCCAAAAGGAGGAAGCTAATGAGTTAGAAAAAGAAATGCAAAAGACTGATCAGCCAAGTAAAAGAGAAAAAGAAGAGAACAAAGGAGAAACATCAGAAAAAAAGAAAATGATTAAGGTGGAGGGTTCCTCTTTTGACTTCACTCAGGGTTTATCCCAGGTAAAAATGTTTATTCCACTACTTGAGATGATGAAAATTAAGGAATATAGAGACAGTGTTGTTCAATTAATAACAAATGGGAATGAAAAAAATGTAAATTATAAGATAAAATGGCCACTAAAACAATTAATAAGCAAGAGAAAGTAAATATCCTAGAAGTTTTCCTTAATAATGCATTATTAAATCCCCCACAAGTTGATCCTTTTTTCACTACATTACTTATAAATAACAAATTGTTGAGGAATTGCATGATAGAATCAGGCGCTACCATAAATATTATGCCAGTAGGAGTTATGAAACAGCTTGGCATGTGGGTGGATACTAATGGAGGGAAGTGCTATGCCATGGATAACAAACCTATTCCTGTGGTGGGTATTATGAAAGATGTTGAAGTCAAACTAGCTGCTTATCCTCAGGTGGCCTATAATATAGATATAACAGTAATTGACACCCCTCCTCAATTTGGGATGCTTTTATCAAGGCAGTGGATGGCAACAGTTGGGGGAAATGTCCAGTTTGATTTATCCTATGCAACTATTCCAGTGAATGGTCAGGAAGTTAAGTTGTATAGGGAGCCAAGGATGAACCAAGTTTTTGATTGTGTACCTCAAGATCAAATCAATTGCTTCTATGATGTGGATCTTGGAAATTTCAAGATAGAACCAACCCAGCCAGAGTTAGTCAATACTGGTCCAATTGAAAAGCATGTTGCACAAAACTGCAATGGTGTGTGGAAAATGTACTTTGATGGAGCATGTAGCTAGGAAGGTAATGGAGCGGGAATAGTATTTGTTTCACCTGAAGGAATTAAATTTAAGTATTCATTTTTTCTAGCATTTGAATGTACTAACAATGTGGTAGAGTATGAGGCCTTATTAATAGGTTTGATTATAGCTGTAAAACATAAAATCAAGTTGCTAGTTGTTCTAGGGGATTCTGAGTTAGTTGTTTCTCAAGTTAAATCAAAATATACAACAAAACATAAAAGATTGAAGCAATATAGGAATGTTGTATGGGACAAAATAGAGCTATTTGATGCATTTTCCATTGAATGGGTAGATCGGTCGAAGAACATAATGGCAGATTTTTTGGCAAATGTAGCTCTAAGAAGGGATGACATTACACTGGCTAGAGTGTCACAGATTGAGTTCAAAATGAGACCTATTTTTCCTGATAATATACATAGTTGGTAGGTTTATAATGATGATACTGACCTCTTGAAATTTCTTCACTGTATAGACCAATATGAAGCCCAAGAAATTGATTTCAATGCCTTTGTAGAAGAAGTAGATGGGAAGCAGACAATATTTGGGAAGGAAATTTTACAGCTTAAAACTAATAAGCTTCCTAAAGGACTAGTGGCATTAGAGAAAGTATATGATGGAGTGATTAGTCCCTCATGAAGAAGACACCAGTGAAGAGGGAGGATATTGAGGAGATCAACTTAGGGACTGAGATGGCAAGGAGAAAGGTGTACATAGGGAAGACAATAATATCGGCAATTAGAAGAATGTTGATGGCATTATTGAGAAAATATAAACATGTGTTTGCATGGTCTTATGGAGATCTAAAAGCATATAGGGAAGATTTATTTCAGCATGAAATACCATTGAAACCAAATGCAAAGCCATTTAGATAGAATCAAAGACCCATTAATCCAACATTGGAACCAAAAATATAGGAAGAATTGGCTAAGCTCAGAGACGGTGGCATCATCAAACCAATCAGGCACTCAACATGGGTCTCAAACCTGGTCCCTGTGAGGAAGAAAAATAGAGATATCAAATTATTTGTTGGTTTTAGAAATATAAATATAGTATCCCTCAAGGATAGTTATCCTCTACCGAATATGGAGGCTATATTACATAAGGTGACAGGGTGTGAACTGTTATCTATGATGGATGGGTTTTCAGGTTATAACTAGGTTAAGGTTAAAGAATTTGAACAATATAAAACAACTTTTATGACCCCATGGGGGACATATGTGTACATAATAATGTCGTTTGGTCTCACAAATGCAGGAGCAACCTTCCAAAGAGCTATGGACGTAGCATTTGTAGACTTGATTAATGCTATAATGGTGGTGTATCAATATGACCTTACTGCTTGTTCAAAAAAGGTTGAAGATCATGTAGAACATCTGGAAAAGGTATTTAGTAAAGCTTTAGAATATGGTATTAGTCTGAACCCTAAAAAATGTCATTTTTCAATCACAAAAGGTAAACTCTTAGGACATATTGTGTCAAAGGGGGAGATTAGAATAGATTCTGACAGGGTTGAGGCCATAGATAAAGTTCCTATCCCTAAAACTATTAAGACTATCCAGTCATTCTTTAGATAGATCAACTTTGTTAGGAGATTTGTTTCTAATTTTGCTGAAATCATTAAACCCATATCAAAAATGTTAAGGAAAGGAAAAAAAGTAGATTGGACTGTAGAAGCATTAGATGCTTTTATATCAATCAAAAAAACTATCAAGGAAGCTCCTATCCTTAAGTCCGAGATTTTTCAAAACCCTTTCAATTATTTTCATTTGTTTCATTACACACCATAGTTGTTGTCATGTTACAGAAAAATGAGGAAGGTCATGAATAGCCTGTGTCCTTTTTCAGTAAGTCATTGCAGGGGTCATAATTGAAATATGATATAATGGAAAAACAAGCTTTTACATTGGTCAAAGCTACAAAGGCTTTTAGGCCATATCTTGCTGGAGCTAAGGTGATTTCCTATGTCCCTCATGCAGCTGTTAAGGATATTCTAACACAATTTGAGGTAACAAGAAAAATATGTAGATGGATTAATAAAATCCAAGAGTTTGATATGGAGATACAAATCACTAAACTAGTGAGAGGTCAGGGTTTGGCTAGGTTAATGGCAGAAGCAAATATTGAAGCAAATCAAAATTTCAATATAGAAGAGGAAGATAATGAAATTGCGAGCATTGAGCATACTCCTTGGTATGCAGACATTATGCATTACCTTAAATAGATGAAGTGTCCAGAAGGATTGAGTGACATCCAGAAAAGAACTTTGAAGCTACAAGCATCTAAGTATGTGTTCATGGAAGGAGATTTGTTTTGGAAGAACAGGGATGGGATATTATTGTTATGTATGGATGAGTCACAAGCTAAGCATGTCTTAAGTGAAATGCATGAAGGGGTTTGTGGAGGGCATTACTCTACAAAGACAACTACACATAAAATTCTCAGGGCAGGTTATTACTGGCCAAAATTTTTTAATGACTCCTTTTCATACGTAAGAAGATGTGAAGCCTGCCAAAAATTCTCTGAGAAAATGAAGTATCAGGGAGCTTTACCACTTAGGCCTTTACAGGATGAAACCCCTTTTCATCAGTGGGGAATTGATTTCATTGGGGAGATACAAGAGAAATCAAGTGGAGGACATAAGTGGATACTAGTGTCTACTGATTATTTTACCAAATGGGTAGAAGCAGTCCCAACTAAGCAAGCTACAAGTAAAGTTGTGACAAATTTCCTAGTGGATAACATCATTACTAGATTTGGTACACCACTAAGACTGATTATTGATAACGGGATGTGTTTTAGATCTAATGAATTCAAAAAAAATTGCAGCACATATGGCATTACCATTTCTTATTCAGCTCCTTACCATACGCAAGCTAATGGTCAAGCAGAGTCCAGCAATAAAATTCTTCTTAAGATTATAAGGAGGATACTAGGTTAGAACAAGAAGGCTTGGGATTCAAAATTGAGACTAGTTGTTTGGGCTGATAGGATCACTATAAAAAGGGAAATTGGAAAATCCCCATTTGAATTGGTGTATGGAACACAAGCCAGGATGCCTTTACAGAATTTGTTACCAATTTACAACTTTATCCTTCAAGAAGATTTGGATATTCTAGAACCCGTGGAGGAGAGAATGGAGCAACTAGTTGAACTTGATGAGATAAGGAGAGTAGCTCAAAACCAGAACATGAAGTTGCATGCACAGATGAAGTAGTTATTTGATAAAAAAGAAAAAGATAGAAAATTTGAGGAGAATGATTTGGTGCTGATGTGGAACACAAGGTGTCAGGAGAAGTTCAAGCATGGGAAATTTGAAGTCTTGTGGCTAGGACCTTTTGTGGTTGTTGGAAAGAAAGGTGAAGATTCATATTATCTACAAAATATGACTAGTGAAGATCAGGAGTTGCCTATGCATGGGAAATTTTTGAAGCATTTTTTCTCTTGAGCAATACAAAGGATTAAGGGTTGCCAGTGCATAGACAATTCTTGGCAATCCTCTCAAAATTCTATCTTCCATGGATAGTAGTCTAGCAAATAAAAGGAAAAGGAATTGCCAGTACATGAACAATCCCGATTTTCCTTCTTTTAAAATAAATATTTCCATGTATAGTAGTATAGGGTCATATTCATTTCCATTTCCATTCATTCCATCTTGCTCACATGATCAATCACCTTGAATAAGGTCTGCTCACCCAGAAGATATGGATCCTTGCAATAATCTCACAATCATTCATCCCCAGATGGATCCACTGCTAGAACTGTAAAATTTTGAAAATTTTACAGTTGATTATATTCATGAGTTTCCAAAATAGTCGTCACCATAAGCACAAAATCCTCTCTTCATAACATTTTTCCCATATTTTGTCATGTGGTCCCGTAGAATCCATCTAGTCCTGAATATGTTACAGTATAATTCATATCGGCAAGAAATGGTGAGGGTCTCTCTGATCCATTAAGCATCCTTACTAATGTGTATCTTTTGTAGTCTATCGGCAAGAGTGCAGGAATGTCATACCGAATATTTCATCTATAAACACATATCGGCAGGATGCAATTTATTGTCTCGGTGACAGAAATATCATATCAGCAAGAAAGCTATCATCAGAATAATTCACAACAAATTCATGCATGTCTTACTGACCGGTGCACAAGGAGTCATATAGTCCAGACAAAAATTCATCAGAATGAAGTCTTATCAAATGCATCAAGTCTTGCTAACAAAGTGCAAGGGGATTCTATAAATGATTATCGAGATGAAGTTATGTAGTCTTGCCGACCCATATGTCTCACTGAATGTGGTTTCATCGGTGAGAAAGTAAATATGTCTCATCAACTGGAAAACATACCAAAGGACATATCTCGGTGAGACACAAAGTAATCTATGAAACATCTCCCAAACTTCAAAAGTCATAGAGAAACACATAAGATGAAAGGATATTTGTCAGTGAGACTCCAAATGTCAATGAGACGGTGGGACATTATAGCGAAGTAGAATTTTTAATAGTCGGTGAGACCTTGAGGTTTCGAGAGGACTACAGGATGTTTTGATGAATAATTTAATGAACGTTACTAAAGGTTATCGCCAAATATTTGAAAATGTCTCACTGATAATACTATATGATGTGTTTCTAGTAAGAGCTTTAAACAATGGACTTACTCCACTCATGTTTTAGCTAACACATTAATGGCGCGACAGTGCATAACAAGGAGAATGCATTTGAAAACATTAGTGCGGAATCAATAGCAGAAGATTTGGAAAGGTGAATGAAGAACTAGGGTATTCTTTCAGTCTAAAGGCTTCAAGCAAATACAGGAAGTTCTTGCACCTTAATTCCTCTGGTTTTAACTACTATAATTTTGAGGAAATGGAATCTCCCAGCTTAGGAAACTCAAAAGCTAGAAATCATGGTGAAAGCAATCAACCAAAAGGAAAGAAATAGAAAACTGGGACAAAACATGAGGGAAATGAATGAAGATTAAATCAAAATCTTGTTCACCAATTACCAAGTTTTGGACCTAAAGCCAGAAGATTTGCACAACTTAGGGTAGAAGTAGATAAACTAGATGATAAATGCAAATTCATAGGAGATGTTTGGATTGCAATAAGGGGATATGAGTTGTTTAACTTTCACTATCATAGGAGAAATCATTTTGAACCAGTATGCAACCCATGGAAGCTTAACTTAGGAAAGCCGGTATGCCCTAATGTATTTGTTAATGCTGAATTGGTGAAATTGTTGGTTGTCGGACACTATAATTCAAAACTCAAGGCTATATGTGACCCATCTGGGAAGCCACAAATACATTTATCAAAAGAGGTAATAGGGGAGGTTTTCAATTTGGAAGGGGTTTGCAATGAAAAAATAATATGTTAAGAATTGGAAATGGAGTTTGGAAGAATGGATACAATCTATAAGGGTTGGAGGTTGCCAATTCACAGGATTAGACAAGGTGGAAAACTAGTCCCTCTATAGGATAGTGATGGACCTCCTTTTCATGTTGATTTATTTGAATCTTATATGAAATATACTTATTTCTCAGTGGGCCAAGTATTGGGAATGGATGTCCCCGAGTACATGTCAATTTTTCCCATGATAATTTATGCAGATATCCAGTACCACAAATCTAGGCCCTTTGACTATGCCTCATAGATTTTTAAGGGGCTTGATTTTGGATTGATGGAAATCAAGGGTAGAGCCTCTATCTTTCATCTTAGACATTATTCACTATTGATGTATATAGTGTTATATTTTGGACAAGAGTTAAGATTGTGGCCCCAGAAGATGAGAATTCCTCAAATTGATAAGGAAGGTGCAGCATTGCCTTTTCAATTATGGACTGCTATTTGGGACAGTGGATTTTCCAACTCTAGTTTTGTTCATTTTGGAGAATATTTTGTGAAGATATTGTACAAATTATACACTCATCCATGTAATTATTCTTTATCTGAAGAGATAAAGAGGTTTCTTCAGCCAAAGGATTTCAATGGGCTGATTAGTCATAATTGGGGAGATTGGTATTGCTCGGAGGGAGCCACTATGATTAGAGTTTATGGATTTGAAGATGCCCCATTCATTTTGCCAGGAGTTGTCACAAACATAATTGCATATTTAGAAATTTTCAGATAGATGGATTATTCCAGTGTTATGAATTTTAGCTCCTTTGGGAAGTAGGCTTTCATGCCTAGTACATTATTCTTTGGTGATGTTACTTTGTTGGCCAAAGAAGGATACAATTTGATCCTTGAAAAACTACTGCAGTACAACATGAAAAGAGGACCACCTAGAAAGAATTTTGAATCAGAAGGGTATATTAATTCTGCTAAACTAAGGATAAACTTTGGAGGGTATCAACATGTGCCCTATCACTTTGATGACATGATCCGTAATTTGGAAGAGGAAGAAGCAGAGATGGTGGTTGCACGATATAATCAGAGATTGCAGGATACAGAGTTTTCATCTTCTAGGGAGGAGACACCTGAAGATAATGCACCACAAAACCAACCAAGTAAAATGACCAAATTGAGAACTTAACAATATACCTGCCCTACCAGAGAATTGAGTATTAACAAAAATGTGGATGCAGATGCAAGGAATGAAGAATATAGATCATTTGTTTTAGATGATGAATTCATAAACTCTATAGAATTTAAATTATTCTTGTACAAGCAAAAGGGAAAAGAAATAAGGGAAAAGGTTGATAATATCACTTCAAGTAATCAGGAGCAATTGTTGAATGATTTGAAGATATGTGTGGATAAAGAAATGGTAGATATGACCCCTAAAAAGGGGAGCAAATTTTTGGAAGTTGCTGGTGTGATGATTTTCCCTGGCTTAGATCTCAATTCTGCACTAGTTTTTGATAGTTTCTTGAAAGATAGTAGTGCTACACATAAGCTCAGCCCAGAAAAGGTGACAAAGGTATATGCAGGGTCAAAATATAATCCAGATGAGGGGTCATTAATGATTTGGGAGTTATATCCACCTCATAGAAAATTAGTGGTCAATGATACTGAGAAGGCTTTTGGGCATGTGATGAATATGAAAATTGGAGAAGTTGATCCTATGGCGACAGTAGAAATTGGAATTAACGTTGTAAAACTAAACAAAGAACAAATTCAAAAGTTGATTAAGGAAAGAGAAATGTACAAAGAAAATAATGAAAGGATGTTGAGGGGAAATGACCACTTAAAATATTTGTTAGGTGTTACAATGAGATCAACCAAACTGCTTACCCATGGCGAAAGTTCACAATAAAAAGATCATTGGGAAGGATCAAGTGCTTATTCCCAAGGGAAATATGGTGCCATTGCAACAATGATTAAGAAAAGACAGGCTATCCTAACAACTTGGTTAAATAAGCTATGAGGAAAACATTCACACAACTTTGTTGCGTTAAAAGAACATGAAAGCATGAATGGAAGGATTCTGGAGAAGTTCCAAGAAATAAACCAAAGGGATGTTTCTAATAGTGTAGCAATTGAAGCTGTGGATCATTTTTTGAACAAGTAGTGAGACTTCTCTAAAGAATTGCAAGAGGATGCGCAGGGATTGATAAATGCTACCATGAATGAATTGACAACATTATTTGACGAGAAAGGAGAATTAAAAGAAATGACTAGATTGAAAAATGAATGTGAGTCAATATTGCAATAAATCCTTAGAACAGCTATCGTGGAAGAAAAAACATTGGATGAGGCGTGCGAGAAAAATGAGAAGATGGTAAAAATGGATATTAGAATCTGGAACGCAGTAGGAGATGCAGATACACTTGAATGTTGAGATTATTTGGATCACTTGTCTAAAGTTCATTTACGGCTAAACCAAGCTTGATTATATTTTAATCTATTTGTTATTTAAACATGCGACACTTCTGAAATGACGTGTCCTTTCAAGTATTTGATGTATAAATATTTGTTCTGGTAGCAAAACAAAGGATAAAATAGAGAAGATAAGATAGAATAGGAAAAGGATATAGTAGACTACAATGTTTCACAGAAATGAGACTATGATGCATGTTTAATATTATGGATATATCAATGAAAATCATTTAATGTGGTGGCATATTTCTAGTGTCAATTTTCTATTATGTTCATTGAAATTATTACTAAAGTTGTCTCCAAGGCTGGTGCTTTCTGGCTATTTAAATTGATATAACAAGTTTATATTCAGTTTATCAGTGCACATTTGTTGTATCTGTGTGGTTGATTAATCAGTTCTTTCAAGAAAATATTAAATCATTTTAATTGATCATAGTAATCGGGGAAGTTCATTTGGATCATTAAGAAGAACTTGGAAGTCGTAGTCTTGCATGTTTATACAAGTTGTAAACTAAAAAAATGCCAAACAATTTGAATTTTTTCTAGAAAGAAGTTGCTCATTTAGATTTCATTTGACTCGGCATACCTAATAAGGCACTAGTCTCTACATTTTTCATCATTTGGTTTCATTCATTTTTTACATCTTTTAACTGAACATATTAGGTTTTAGTTTTAATATTTCTATACAATTTATACCAAATCAAGTTTTATTTGTCCACTCCCATCTACCATTGTGGGAAAAACACTTCAAAAGAGATAAGCACAAGTCTGCCTCACTCATATAGGTACACCCGCCTAGTTCTAGCAGCACCTGAAGAGTAGAAGGTCTAAACCATTTGACCTTGTCTGTTACCCTAAAATGTATCAAGAGATTGGCAACCTCTTGAGGAATTTAGCCTATGTTTTTGAGAGCTAACAAAAATCATGGCCCTTCAAAAATGCATAGGTATCTCCTTCATGCATCAGCTCGGTGACAAGAAATAACACTTCAATGAAGAGTATTGGCCTTAAACAACCAAAATGCCATCCTGGGAGTGAATTGCACCCCTCAATAATGTGAAGTGTACCTCTACAGTGAGAAAATGTAGCCTCTCTGTTGGATATTGCTGATATGTGGTTGTCATTGATGTCACCACTATTGGCATTAATGTCTTTAAGGTTTTATATGTTGAGGATATCGAGAAAATTGTAATAAAATAAGTTACAGGTTGTTGATGATACAATGAAGTTCAATATGGTGGCTAGCTCAATATATTGATGATAAGAGGTTTTGGATTAAAGGGTTTGTTGAAAAGAATATCTAGTTTATCCACATGAAGTTTGAGAGGTTCGCATGAACATTTGATTGAGTTATGAGTATTTGTGTTCTGACAGTTGTTTTGTTTCTTTAGCTAGTGTTCCTAAAAGAAGATGATGTGATTCTAGTAATTTGAGTTGTTGCAAATTCTTCTATAGTGATTCATGATGCTTTTGGATGTTTCTAGATTGTGGTCTAACTGTGTTGTTGGTCTGTATTGATCGTTGTGCTCACAATTAGTGATTTTCTTTTGTGTGTTCATGTTTTTCAAGATCATGGCGGACAAGGAGATTGTAGCATGTTGTGGATCTTCGAGGCATAATTTTTTAAGGTGTTCCATATTTGAGGATTTTGTTTTGGGTCCTTACTATGTTTTAGCTGACATTGTTTGGTCAGTATTGATCTAAATTTTTTATTATTTTGGGTTGACAGTTTATACACATTTCATATTTTGTTGGGATGACATGTAGTTGATGCTATCCTTGATTATGGATATATATGATCGATTGTTTATACCATTTGAAGGTATGGTGTGCAATGTATGCTACATGCTAAGTGAAAATAATGTTCTAATCTTTCGAAGGAAGAAGTAAAGTGTGAAGAAGAGTTTATGTGCTTAATTAGAACTATAATCAGGCATTAGTAGATGTTATTTTCTCAGTTCAAAATCTTCTAAATGTAATCCAAATGTGACTATAAGACAGTGAGTTTTCTTTTGGGCAGTAGCAGTGAGCTCTAGGAAATGTGCTTGAATGCATGTGCATTCCCCATTTATAATCATTTTAATAGAGTATAATCTTGTGGACTAAACTCCACCGTGGTTTTTCCCCCTAATAGGGTTTCAATGTAAAAATATTAGTGTTATGTGTGTTTTTGATGTGGTGATGGTTTATGATTTTATATTTATTTATCAGATATGAGAATAAGTTTAATAAGTATAATTTTGTAACAACTGATTCAACCCTCCTCTCAGTTGTCTTCCCTTGTGTTACCAACAATTGGTATCAGAGCAGGTTCCTCAGAGAAGCTTGACTACTTGAGGTGATCCGGGATGGTGACATATAAGAAGGATACTCTGAGAATTGATGGAACTAATTATTTTTTGTAAAAGACTCGAATGGAGTTTCATCTGAGATGCATTGGTGAACCTTACTAGAGAATTACAAAGAATAGGTATATCATCCCACATAATGCTCCTTCTACTGTAGGTGAGATTAAGGAATCCAAGTACAATATCAGGGCTAAGGAAGCATTGTTGAGTGCTCTAACTGATTCTAAGATGACAAATGTAATGGAGCTAAAGACTACTTATGAGATCTAGAAAAATTTGGAAACTTTGTATGAAGGTGATACCCCTGTGAAGATTGCTAAGTTGTAAAGCCTAAAAGGGAAATATATGAAACATTGAGAATGGGTGAAGATGAGAACACCACTTCTTTTATGTAGAGAGTGAATGAACTTGTGTGTAGTATCAGATGTGTTGGTGGAACATTGGAAGAATCAGAGATTGTTGCTAAAGTGCTTAGATCCTGTCTTGCTGCATACAAACACAAAGATACTGCTATTGAGGAGATCAGGACTGTGACATATGTAACCAGAGACATGTTGATTGGTAAGCTTGCTACTTTTGAGTTAAGTGAGTTTGGTGAATCTCTTCCTAAGATAGAATCTGCATTTAAAGCTACTATCTCCAGAAAAGAGGGTGGCCAAAGGAGAAGGTAAGTATAATGGGAAATTTCCTCTTAAATTTTTTTCTTGCAATAATATAGGTCATTTTTCCTCAAGGTATCCGGAAAGAGTTCCTATGCCAAGACCTAATAGGCCTAGATTTCAAAGAAAGTGTTATTATGCTGCTGATGAAGGTGTCACAAATGATGAATCTAATAAAGGGAATTTAAGTGAGGATGAATGGGTATTTATTGATATCAAGGAAAATGATCTAGTACCTACTAAATCTGTAAGTTGCATAAATGTGGAGAAAGCTTTAGCTTCCAGAGTTGAAGAAAAAGATGAATGGGTGATTGATAGTGGATTCTCTCATCACATGATAGGTGATAAAGGTAAATTTGTGAGCCTGGAAAAGTATGATGGTGGTGTTGTAACATTTGGTGATGACAAAATCGGTGTAATCCATGGCAGAGGATCCATTTCTCTTGATGGTAAGCATAATACTGATGGTGTTCTTTATGTGGAAGGTTTGAAGCATAATCTCTTAAGTGTTGGACAAATGGTTGGGAAGGGATACAAGCTTCAATTTAAGGATGGAAAGTGTAGAATATTGAGGAGTTCCATAAATGTGATTGCATTTACTACAAAAACAAAAGGTAATATCTTTCACCTAAATGCTACTAATAAAAGTTGTTTGATTGCTCAAGTTGATGAAATTTGGTTGTGGGATAGGAGATTGTGTCATGTAAACTTTGACAATATTATCAAGATAAGATCCACTTAGGAAATGAGAGATCTTCCTAAGTTGATAAAACCTACTAATGCTATATGCAAGGAATATCAGTTAGGGAAGCAAACTAGAGTTTCATTCCAAAGCAAACAACATTGTTTGAATGAAGTGTTGAATCTTGTGCGTACTGACTTGTGTGGTCCTTCTAGAGTCAGAAGTTTACAAGGGGGAAGGTATTTCATGTTACTTATTGATGATTATTCTAGATTAATGTGGGTTACTTTCTTAAGGGAAAAATTTGAAGCTCTAGATAAATTCAAGATCTTTAAGGCTATGGTTGAGATAGAGATAATTCTAAAGATTAAATGTTTCATATCAGATAGAGGTGGTGAATTCACTTCTGGTGAGTTTAATTATTTTTGTGAAGAGCATGGGATAAAGAGACAATTATCTTCCCTACGAACCCCTCAACAAAATGGAGTTGTGGAAAGGAAGAACATGACAATTCAAGAAGATGCTAGGACCATGATGTTGGATGGAAATGTTCTACATATCTACTAGGGGGAAGTTGTGAGTGCTGTTGTTTACACTCTCAACCGGATACATGTCAAACATGATACCGATAAGACTCCTTATGAGCTATGGTTTTTTCATAAGCCTACTATTAGATACTTCAAAATATTTGGGAGTAAATTCTATATCAAAATAGATGAAGATATAGGAAAGTTTGATGCTAGAAGTGATGAAGGAATCTTTCTTTATTATTCTACTAAAAGTAAAGCCTACCGGTGCTACAACAAGAGATTGAGGAAAGTAATTGAAAGTGTTAATGTCAAGGTTGATGAAGACATAGTTAGACCATCCATAACCTACTGATATGATTCAGATGATCAGAATGACAATTCAAATAAAGGAAAGAAAGTTCATATCATTTTGGTGAATCTAGATAATCAAGAGGAAGAAACTAGTGAAACTGCAAAAGTGAGATCACATGAACCTAAAGTTCAAGAATACCTTAAGACTCCAAGGTATGTAAGACTAAATCATTCAAAAGATTAGATCATAGGTGATATGCAAAAAGGTGTTCAAACTAGGAGAAGAATTTCCAAAGAATGTTGTTTGATCTCAAAGACTAAGCCTAATAGTGCCAATGAAGTATGCAAAGATGAATATTGGGTGGAAGCAATGAAATAAGAACTACTGCAAATTTAGAAGAATGATACATGGATTCTTGTTCCTAGACCTAAGGACAAAAATGTAATTGCAACTAAATGGGTCTTTCAAAAAAAATTGAATGAGCAAGGTGAAGTTATTAGAAACAAAGAAAGACTTGTGTGTAAACAATATTCTCATATGGAAGGAATTGACTTTGAAGAAAATTTTTCCCCTGTTGCTAGAATTGAAGTTGTGAGACTATTTCTTGCTTATGTTGCTTACAAAAATTTCAAGGTTTATCAGATGGATGTCAAGTTATCATTTCTAAATTGTGAACTGGAAGTGTAGATAGATAAAAATCCAAAAAGGTTTAATGCATTGAAAACAATAAACTAATTAAATCCTATAAAGCACAATGAAGTACAAACTAGAATGAAAATAAAAATAATAAACAAAGAACGTGCAAACCAATTTTCAAACTAGTGTTGATTGATCTCCATGGCTCTTCTCCACTTGCACAAGGATGCAAGATTTCGAAAGTTGATTGTTGGAGGAATGTTGGTTGCTCAATTCTACAGCATAACAACTTGATGAAGATGATAGATGGCGATTGAAGACTGATTTTGATAGAGTGAAGATGCTAGAAGAAGATTCGATGCAAATGGCCTGTGAAAGGTTATATTTATAGATTTTTGATGTGAACAGAGATAAGATTTGATAAGATTGATAAGGATTTGATTTTTGACAAAAGAGGAAATACAATGAGATGAGATAAGATTTTCAAAAGATAGAAAGATTTTGATTTATTGTTTTAAAGGAATTAAAACAAGATAAGATAAGATGTGAAAAGATAGAAAGATTTTGATTCTCTTTTAAGGGAAATAAATCCTGAAAAAGATAAATATAATTGATGAATTATCTAATTAAATAAATTAATTAGATACACATCAGTTCAAATTTTGGAAAGAAAGCGAGAAGATATTTTTAAGATTTTATTAATTAAATAAATATTTAATTAATTAATTAATGTTGAATTTATGATTTCATCAATTAAATAATATAAATTATTTAATTAACATTAGAAGAATTGATAGAAATGATTTAATTAATTAAATAATATAAATTATTTAATTAACATTAGAGGAATGGATGGAAAAGATTTAATTAATTAAATAATATAAATTATTTGATTAACATTAGAGGAATGGATGGAAATGATTTAATTAATTAAATAATATAAATTATTTAATTAACATTAGAGACATGGATGAATTATGCATAGGAAGAGAATAAATGAAATTAGTCAAATAAGATTTATTTAACTAATTAGATGATGACATGGATACCTAGGGCAAAACATGATACAAGGTGTCTAAATGATGCAATGTTATGACAAGGTATCATAAGAGGAAAATTTTTTGATGTCTACAAGAAGAAGAAGTGTATATTGAGCAACCTGATGGATTTCAATTGACTGATTAGGGAGATATGGTTTTCTGATTGAAGAAAGCATTGTATGGACTTAAGTAAGCCCCAAGAGCATGGTATGCCAAATTGGACAAGTATTTGTTGAAGATTGTATTTAAGGATACTTTTGAGTATCTCAAAGGAAAGCTACGGGTGATTACCCCTCCTAATCATAATTAAGATGCATTCACTTGCATCAATTTGTGCATTTCATAGTCATATCTTGTGACTCAAATTGTTGTTGTGATGGCTGCTACTCAAGGGGAGTAGTCAAATTTTCATAAATGTGGCTCAAAACTTGTGTGGAGAAAGATAATGTGTATCTTTTTCATTGATTTCAAAGGGGGGGAAGAGTCATGTGAAAAAATTTGAAAGAGTTAAGGAGAAAAAGAGTCAAAATCTAAGGGGGAGAAAGTGCTAAGAGAAGGTATCGTTGATGGTGTTTTGCACATCATGTGTTTCCATCAATTCCAAAGGGAGAGATTGTTGGATATTGATGATATGTGGTTGTCATTGATGTCAACACTATTGGCATTAATTTCTTTTTGGTTATATATGTTTAGGATATTGAGAAAATTGTAATAAAATAAGTTGCAGGTCGTTGGTGATGCAGTGAAGTTCAGTATGGTGGCTAGCTTAGTATATTGATGATAAGAGGTAGTGTATTAAAGGGTTTGTTGACAAGAATATCTAATTTATCAACATGAATTTTTAGAGGTTCGCATCAAGATTTGATTGAGTTATGAGTATCTATGTTTTGAAAATTGTTTTGTTTCTTTAGTTCATGTTCCTGAAAGAAGATGATGTGATTCTAGTAATTTGAGTTGTTGTGGATGCTTCTGTAGTGATTCATGATGCTTGTGGATGTTTCTATATTGTGCTATATCTATGTTGTTGGTCTGCATTGAGTGGTGTGCTCGTGATTGGTGATTTTCTTCTATGTGTTCATGTTTTTCATGATCATGGTCGATAGGGTGATTGTAGTGTGTTGCAGATCTTCGAGGCATAATTTTTGAAGGTGTTATGTATTTTAGGATGTTATTTTGGGTCCTTACTATGTTTTGGTCAACATTGTTTGGTTCGCATTAATAAATTGTTTATTGTTTTGGGCTGACAGTTTGCACACATTTCATATTTTCTTGGGCCAACATGTAGTTGATGTTATCCTTGGTTGCAGATATATATGATCAATTTTCTATACCATTTGAAGGTATGGTGTGCAATGTATGTTGTGTGCTAAGTGTGAATGATGTTTTAATCTTTCAAAGGCAGAAGTAAAGAGTGAAGAAGAGTTTATGTGCTTAACCAAAATTGTAATCAGGCATTAGTAGATGCTATTTTCTTAGTTCAAAATCATCTAGATGTAATCCAAATGTGATTGTAAGATAGCGAGTCTTCTTTTGGGAAGTAAGCCTTTTGTATTTGAGTAGTCATCTCTAGGTAGTGTGCATGAATGCATGTGCATTCCCCATTTATAATACTTTTAACAAAGTATAGTCTTGTGGACTAACCTCCACCATGGTTTTTCCCTTAATAGGGTTTCCACATAAAAATCTTGGTGTTATGTGTGTTTTTGATGTGGTGATGTTTATGCTTTCACATTTATTTATAAGATTTGAGAATAAGTTTAATAAGTATAATTTTTGTGACAACTGATTCACCCCCCCTCTTAGTTGTCTACCATTGTCTTTCCAACACTCTCTATTTTAAAAATTAACAGATTTTAGATGCCTCTTCAATAGAAAACTAGGCTTAAATCACCTTTTCAACAGAGATTTAGAAAGAAGATAAATAACCAAATGATGGGAGTCATCTTGCTTTCACCTTCCCCCTAGAAATTTCTTTGAATGGTTTTAATACCATGTGAGAACCAATAAATCACAAAGATAGATTGCTCAAATAAAGTGGACAAAGATAGAAAACCGAATGGGAAAAAACTATCCTCCAAAAAAAAAAGAGTGTTTCATATTTTCCTCCTTTTGTGATTTTCTTGCTCCTTGTATTTCTTTATCCTTAACTACATTTGGATCCTTTCATTGATTCAGCTCTATGCTTAGTTGTGATTTTCAACTTTTTATAAAATTGAAAGAAATTTGGAGTGGATTTTTAATCACAACTCTTTGATACCCCTTGTAGACACGTAAAATATGTTGATTGACATCGTGCATTTGATCTTGACTCACTAACATCATTTCTTCCTAAATCATCCCTTGGTCTAACCATTTAATCAAATTCCCCTATCTGATTAAATTCATCAATATTCATCTCTTAATTAAATAAATCATTTTATCTAATTAAAAGTCAATCTCTTTTGTTAATTAAATCAATCCATCTGATCTAATATCCCTATTTAATTAAATAATCAATTTATTTGATTAAATCTCTAAAAGTATGTTCATTAAATTAAATAAATTAAAACCTTATTTGATTTAATCTAACACCATCTCTTTTAATTAAATAAATCAAAGTCCTTATTTAATTAAATCTCTTGTCATATTCCTCTCTTATTTGATTTAAAATAAATCCATAAATTTGAGTCAAATAGGTCACATCATCTAACCTCTCTCATTAAATTAATTAACCCTTGATTAATTTAATCTCATCTCATGTCACATCCTCTAGATAATGCGAGTTGCACACGAAAATAGATTTAATTCATTTATTAAATCTCTATTTTCCTCACAAGGAATGTTTTGGAATATTCTCTCAATTTGAATTCAAAACTTCCAAATCAACATGTACATCCAATAAGGCAATAAATTCATCTTACATGTCCTTTTCCTTGAGCCAAGTGGCATTTATTGCATTTTCCCTTCCCTCTTGCATGTCATTTCAACAAATTTGAATTTCAAAATATTGGCATTTATTGGCACAAACCCCAAATCTTGCACATCCATCATCCATTCATAGCTTGACAAGTGGCATCATATCATTGGATGAATGTTAGTACCACATTACTCAAATTTGGACATTCATCCATCTTGAAATTTTATAAATAAAGAGCTCATATCTTCATTGGATCATCCACAAACATTGCAAAGTTATTATGCTAAAATATTTAGCCATTTCCATCCATCATTGAATTCTTAGCTAGGTTTTTTGCATATTTGGCTTGGAGCTCTCATCTTTCATCAAACTGGATCAATATCATCTTCAACATATCAAGATTTCATCATAGGAATTGGGAAATGGCCAATTTTCACATCAAATTGGCACCAATTCCCCCATGGGATCACGAGTTTGCATATTTAAATTAGGATTCAAGCTATTTCATTGTTTTTATTTTGTTCTTCATTATTTTCTTTCCTATTTTGAGTTTGTAAATGGATTTCATGGGGAATCCTTCTTTTAGCTTGCAATTACTTATTTAACTTGTTTACTCATGTTGTTTTGCAGGTACTAGGAAAAGGGTTCACACATTTGGCACTAGAAGGAGGGTTGCATCTCACTTTCAATCAGTTTTTTTTTTAAATTCTGCGTTTTCATTCACACATAGAAAATTCCAACTCTGGGAGCTCAGTGTCATTGTTTTGGCTTTGTAGGCTCCTCAGCGTCGCTATATGGCACCGCTTAAAACAAAAACTGTGCTGCTGGACTCGTCCCACCAAAATATTTGAATTCTAAACTCTGTCGCTGGACTCATTGACTTGTAGGACTTTTTCAAATTTTTAAAAATAGCAACACTGGAAGGAAACTGCGACGCTGGGCAAAAATTGCGATGTAGTTGAGATCTATATCCCGAAACAGAGTGACACTAACTGGTAAGCAACGCTGTGAGGGCACCGCTGAGAAGACAAAATGTGATGCCATTGCAAGTTGCGACTCTGGGAGACAGTAAAAAGGGAAAATTTGATTTTAGTAGGTGCTTTGATTTATGATTAATTTATGTTTTTTTTTCTGGTTTTTAACTTATGTATTTTCTAGAATATAACTGGCTTTTCTCACTTGTAGGTTGGAAATCAAAAACAAAGGAAGAAGGAGCATGATGATATTTCGTCCAATCGAAGTGTTTTTAAACACTTTAGTGTTTTTTTAACACTTCTTTAAGAATTTGTCATCTCTTCTTTCTTACGACACTAACCTTCCTTTGGGTTTAAAAAAAAGAATCTTTTTGTTTATTTCTTGCAAAGGGGCTAAAACAAACTTTAGGATCACAACTTACTAGATTTTGTTTCTTGGATTAACAAATTGAACAAAATGTCTTTCACTTGTGGTTTGGTGCTTAAAATGAACTCACATTTTTCTTTGGGGATTTAAAAAGAACAAGTGTAACTTTGTTTTTTGTCAGGGCTTACTTAAACTAAAGTCATTAAAAAAGGACATATGTGCTTCTCTCGTGCTTTAAAGTGATCTTGAGAATCAAAAGGCCTTTTTCATGACTTTAGGGTGAGACAAAGCAATCACCTCGACACTTCAATTTGGTTTTAAAAATTGAACATCTTGTGCGAGTGTGAGTGGGGGTATTGTTACATATATTCTCTCTCATTTTTTCTAACAAGGATTGATTGAGTTACGAATATTGTTCTTCATTCGCTTTTGTTTATCCTAGATGGCCTGCCTTGGGGAAAAAGTACTCACCCAAGGGAACAACTCAACCGGTAACACTCTAAAGCCAAGAGTATTTCCAACCAGGATATAAATGTGGATATTGGAAGAAACGCCAATATCACGTGGTTGATTCCGACAAGATGGATCCGAAAGGGGACTCTTGCCGTATGGGTCAATCTCCACGAACAGAAAGTCCTTACTAAAACCCATGTGCTAGAATTTTCCAAAATCCATTAATCTATTTGTTGGTGCAAGAACGGTCATTCTCAAGCCACCCCACACTTTTACGGTCTTCTAGTAGAAATGGAAAACATGCCATGGGAGTTTCATGGGTGTTGATGCTTGGCTGCCCCGTATAAGTGAGTTTCATGGAGGGGAGCCAGTGAGGTCAAGCATCTAACTATTCACTAGAGATAAGCGTAGCTGGACCTGTCCAAGTGGGAATCCAACAAATATTGTCTTACACATCCATAGGATTGTACTTATTCTTGGGTTACAAAATGCATTGCTTGATTGAAAACATTATGGAAATAAACACTTGAACCTCATCCAAATTTCAAACCCTTTTGAAGACAAATACCATTGAATCAATCCATATGTTATTGCTTTCCCTTGGGATTCACATCCTTAGAGGTTTCTAAGGACTGGATTATATCTTGATTTGTCTCCTTAAGTAAAGAATATGAAAACTCTTCCCTTAAGTTCATTGAATTTCCACATAACATATCTTGTGGGGTTTGAAGAAATTAAGACATTGGACATCTCAGTTTGAAAACCTAATTGAAGAAAGTGTTTTTGGTAAAATAAATACATTAAGCAAAGCTAAGCAAAACAAACCTTCATATGTGTTGAAGACTCCCAATCCCAAAGCAAAAAATCATTGGTTGGAAATCCGAAAATGAATGTTCAAATGAAATCATTCTTTGGTTACAAATGTCTTTAGGAAGTATTTGCATGCTCTTCAATACCTAATTCTAGACAAACAAAGTGTCCCTTTTAGGGTCATCTTAGGATCAAAACATATCAAAATCTTTTTCATCCATCCTTCAAAACATGAAAACAAAATCATCTCATTATCACCTTTTGGAAAATCTTGAAATCATCCTCAAATACTAGGCTTTGTGGCAAAATCAAAATCATCAAAATCATTGAGACTAAATCCTTGAAAACATTATCAAAATCACCTTTGGCTAGGTATGTGTAGATGCATCCTTTTGCATATGCTTAGTCAAAGTTATCCAAATCATCTTGTCTAGCTTAGTATATGTTTATGAATCCTTTTGCATATACTTAGTGAAACAATCATCTTGTTTGAATAGGTGTGGGTAGATGCATCCTTCTCCTCACACGTACTCAAATCATCATCCTTTGAACAAAGCTATCCCTTAGATCATCATCCAACATCTTAGGGTCTTTTTTTTCAAAATCAAAATCAAAATCAAAATCAAGGACGAAATCTCAAATTCAAAAACAAATCAAAATCAAGGACGAAATCTCAAATCCAAAAACAAATCAAAATCAAAATCTGCAAGTCCTAAAAGCCTAGTATCTCATTCAAGATCTATCAAAAGCCAAAGACATTCATATCATCCATCCCTAACATCATCATCATATCATCACCTTTGATCCTCAAGGCATCCTAAAACTTTCTACTTTGGGCATAAAATAAAGATCAATCCAGAGAATCAAGAGATTCATTTCCCATATTCTCGAAGATTGATCCTTGTTTTATGGTTCTAACTAGATCTCAATACAAGAAGAGTATGGAAGCCAACAAAGAAACACCCGCTTCAAGAGATCTTAGCCAAACAAACGCAGAAATGAATCTTACCGAATCAAGTAATCCGTTGACCCTCTCATCGTCGCAAAATCCGCAAGATGAAAACCAAGGAGAGGACCTTACTTTTGGAATGTCTTGCGAGGAAATGACTAAAATTCTCAAAAATCTAGACAACCATAGAATCATCAACATCATAATGAGGCTCATCCCTTCGTTATACATGCTTGAGCTAGCAAACCAAGGGGCCAAGTTACCTTCGAATTTTGATGTGAGTACTCTAGTGGAGACATATTTTCCTCCAATCTCATCCACCATCCCCATTTCATCTACACCCCCATCCCAAAAACATCATGCAAAACATTCCGCAAATCACAACATCGTTGGCTCCAACCCAACCCAATGTTAGCAAAGGAAATACATTTATCAATGCTTTTCAAGCACATCCCCTTGTTAATAATCAAAATTTGGATGCGAACACCACCTTGGAACAAAACATACCCCAAAACCCATTACACAAAAATGTTTCTCTCACCTTCAATCACGATCCATCATCATCATTTTTTCATGCGACACCTCAAACACCTCTTCTCACAAATTCACAAGAAGAGGGAGATATGTTCATACTAGGGGGCATATTCGACACCATGAAATTCTCACAACAACTCATGTCTCTTAAATTTCCACTACTTCCACCATTGCCATTATCATCCACACCACTCCTTGGTTTAGGGCTTCCCCCTCTACCAAATATCAATCAAACCGCTATCCCAAATATCAATCAAAGTATTACACCAAACACTCAAAATTTGTCATTGATATCGCAACAACAAACGACAAACACACAAGCAATTGCAACACCACCAAACACCCCCTTAACATCACAAAGCATGGTCTCTCAAGGACTAACCACATCAACAACACCATCCATCATGAAAAACATCAACACCACCTCCACAAATACCATTCCAAATCCACCACCACCTCCACCACCACCAACTTTCACCACATCAAGCCAATCTGACGTGGCATTGCAAGCTACTTTCCAAAGAGGATACCAACAAGTTTAGAAACAAAAAGCCGAACAATTAGCTGCTCAAGCTGTGCAAGCTACCCAAGTAGCCCAAGCCGCCTTACCAGTGCAACAAGCTCAAGTGTTATTGCAACAACAACAACAACAAGCTGCTCAAGATGCACAAGCCACACAAGCATTGCAAGCACAAAGGGCTGCTCAAGCACAACTTCTATTGCAACAACAAGCATTACAAGCACAAACAACACAAGTACAAGCTCAAGCACAAGCCCAATATCAGGCGTAGCAAGCTCAATATCAAGCACAACTTCTTGCACAAAGACAAGCATTGCAATTGTAGGTATATCAGCAAGCATTAAAGCAATACCAAGAGCAACAAAAAGCAACAGAAATGGCAGCCCAACAACAAGCGTTGTTGGAACAACAACAAGCACAACAGCACACATTGTTGGAACAACAACAAGCGCAACAACAACAAGATCAACAACAAGCATTGTTCATACAAAAGCAGGTGCAAGCCTACCTCACTCGGAAAAACATACGAATACCATCAAACAACCCACTGACCAACCCACCCATCCAACCCATGATTGAAACACCCCAAAACACTTTCATCCCACCCCCTGATCCCCAAAATGATGTGACAACACAACTCAGATTGCTCTCGCAACAAGTGCTAGACCTTCAATCAGGGCGAACAACGAAAACACCAAGCAACTTGTGTCCCTATCCATTTGATAGGAGCCTAGACATGAAACCATTCCCCAATGGATTTAAAATCCCCAAATTTGGCAAATATCGAGGGACAGGAAACCCTGAAGATCACATCAAGGAATTTTAGGTTCATTGCATGGAAGTTGCATATGACGATACTTATCTGATGCAACTATTCCCTAGGAGCTTGGCAAGCCACGCTATAGAATGGTTCTCATGCTTACCTTCAGGAATTAGTACATTCCAAGAAATTAGGGATGCATTCATTAGAAATTATGCATGCAACATTACAATGGATGTTAGTCTCGAAGAACTCTACACTATAAAACAAGGAAAGGGTGTCTTTTTCCTCATTCCTACAACAATGGCGATCCAAGGCCAATCAGAGCAAGTGGACCATGCCAGAAGAAAAACAAGTTTGCACCATCATAGCCAACCTTGAAGGATGCTTGGCATTTCATCTCAAGGTTCAGGGTATCACCACATACGATTAGTTGATCCCCAAGGCACTTAGCATCGAAAGAGCCCTTGTGACTCAACCTGTTGAATCAACATCATACCATGAATAGAAAAACAACTTCCCACCATCAAATTACAATGATAAACCTCACACGTGGGCAAGGAATAGAAACGTTACTAATGATGGTGTCGTCGATGCCAAGGTGGTCATTAGTGCCCCACGCCAACACACACCCACACTACAAATCCAAATTCAACACCAAAACCACCATCACACAACACACCAACCCAACAACAATCTAGCCATCAATAATCTCAATGACCAAAGAGGACCACCGTAATGCAAAAGTTATCCCAAATGAAAATACACCATTTTGGGGGAACCCCTTGAAGACATAATGAAAAAGTTGATCGACAAAAAACTCATCAAGCCTCCTACATTTGAGAATTACCAAGAACCCGATGTCAAACCTCCTTGGTATAACAAGAATCAACTTTGTGAATTTCATAAAATCAAAGGCCACACCACAAACAGTTGCATGAGACTCAAAAACATCATCCAAGATCTCATCGATAAGAAAATCATAAACGTGGAACTACCTACGGGAAATCAGGATCTTAAAATCTACACAAATCTGATGCCAAATCATGGCAACAAAGGTAATAAAAATGATAAAGGGAAGGGCAGTGTAAATCATGTGTATGAAGCAGTCATTGCCTCCCTAAATGAATATTGTATGGTCATCACCATCAAGGGCACCCATGCCGAAGATTGTGGAGTCACCACAAGAGGCAGAATAGTCACCATTGTAGGATCATCCCAACCAAATAGGGTCCCTTCATCTAAATCCGTTCCTAATGGCTACAATGTCCTAGATCAACTCAAGATAACACAAGCACACATCTCCATCATGGAGTTGTTAAAAATCTCATCTGTGCATAAAAAGATCCTAATAGATTTTGGAGGATCAGGGATAAGACACCCAAATTCAACGCCTCCTATGTCTTGCACAATATCTAAAGGTAGAAATCCTTATGTGCTCCTTATCTAAATTGTGCCCTTCTGATGAAGAAAACAGTCTACAAGCAACCAAATGGCCTCCAGCTGCAAATCACACCCTAGAAAAAGATGTCATGCCCAGACTCCAATCGCATTGGCTGTGGAAGAATCACAACTTGCAATTATGAAATTGCAACCCTTCAAAAATGTGTAGGTCTCTCCTTCATGCGTCAACCTATTGACAATAGATCACACTTATATGAAGAGTATCAGCCTTCAATAGCTAAAATACCATCCCCACAGTGAATTGAACCCTTCAATAATGTGAAGCACACCTCTACACTAAAAAAATGTAGCCTCTCTATTTTGAAAAGTAACATCTTTTAGATGCCTCTTCAACAAAAAAATCAGGCTTAAATTTCCCTTTCAATAGAGATTTGCAACAAATATTTAGAATGCAGATAAACAAAAAATGATCAGAGTCAACTTGCATTTGCATTTGACCTAAAAAAGTCTTCGAATGGCTCTGATACCATGTGAGAACTAGTAAATTAAAAATGTCAAAATGCTCAAGCACAGATTATGAATTTGCACAACCAACTTATTAATTAGATCAATGAAATGCACATAATATAGAAGAGTATTGAGCACCTAATCTCCATGAATTGAGGATAGGACTCCTCAATCAAGTAGCAGTGGTGAATTGCACATGCCATGGATTGAGGATAGGACTCCTAGCTTCCTGCAATGGTGGTGAGTTGATCTCCTCTATGCAAGCCATAAACGTCAAGAGGAATTGGACACCTCTCAAGACAACTCAACATCCTTAACACCTCATGGGAAATTAATGAAGGGTCAACACCAACACCTAACTATGCTCAAGTTAGCCTAACTAGAGTAGAATACACTAATAGGAATGATACTATATGTACCATAGAAAAAAGGAAACTTAATTGATTTGGGAAGTAATTGATGATAAATTGGACTTAATAAGGCCTTCATTTGGTGTTGTGAGGTGTTTTTCACATCCACACTATGTCTTGGATCCTTTCAAATGCATTTAATGATGTCTTGTAAAGGTGTTGTAAAGTGTTGTAAAATGCTTTCATGCCTCTCTAGACTAAATGGACCCATTTCTCCCTAATTAAACATTATAAAATGTATTTAATTGGATATTCACATCAATCTAGAAGGCTTGCAAAATAAACTTAATGCTAATCTAGTGTTGTAATGTGTCTTGCACATTCACATTGGATGTTGTGCCTTCCTAGGCTAAGTAGACCTCATTCTAGTATTATAAAGTGTATTTAATCACACTTTCACATTGAATTCTATGTCCCAAACCTTAATCAACCTTTACATCATCATTAATATGCCTATGACCCCATATTGTGCATCTCAAGGCTTGAATTGATGAAATGTCTAATAAAATCAACATAAGAACCAAAATTCCTCATTCCCTAACAGCCCAACTAGCAAATGGACCCCTTTTTGACTAATTCGCCATTTGTGGTAAATGAGTCCCTACTAGGTAGGACTCATTCGTCCAAGGTGGTGAATGAGTCCCATTTGCGCCATTTTTTACTTTTGAGGGAGAAATTTTGGAATTTAACTTTATTTTTTCTTCATGTCGGCCTTAGGGATCCAATTTATAGGTGAATAAGGTGAATTTCCTATAAAATCAAGTCTCTAAACCCTAATTTACATCTCATAACTCATTCACACATCTCTTATCATTCATTCATCATCTATCTAATCTATCAAGTCAAGCAAGTGAGGGTTTTATCATTACAAGTCATCAAGATAGCTTCCTAAGATATTCAAGGGTAGAATCTTCCTTCATTCCTACAAAAATTCAAGATTAAACATCATGGAAAGGTATTGACTTCATTTTTTCATATAGCAAAATAGGAAAATAACACCTAAAATAGCGCCAGAGTTTAGTGTATTTCATCCCACAAATTGAACAAGCTGGTTAGCGCTAAACTCGACGCAAATAGGCATGGTCATCTTGGTACCAAATTTAATGCCAAAGGTTGTGATGAATGTAACACTGGAGTTGGTGCCATAATTAGCATAAAAAGACATAGCACCCCTGTTAGCGCTAGAAAGTAGCACCGAAAATAGCACCTCTATTAAGAACTAAAATAGCTCCAAGAAATAGCATCATAAATGGTGCCTAAATTAGCACCCAATTAGGCTTCTAGTTTTGCTTCTTGTTTTTCTTCTGGTATTGCTTCTAGTTTTTCTTTTGGTTTTGCTTCCAAGATTGCTTCTAGTTTGGCTTCCATTATTTCTTCCTTTTTTTCTTCTAAAAATGATTCTTGTTTTGCTTCCTTTTTTGCTTCCAAAAATTCTTCTTGTTTTGCTTCCTTTTTTTCTTCTAAAATTGCTTCTTGTTTTTCTTCCTCTTTTTGTTTCTAAAAATGCTTCTTGTTTTTCTTCCTTTTTTGCTTCTAAAATTGCTTCTTCTTTTGCTTCCTTTTTTGCTTCTAAAAATTCTTCTTGTTTTGCTTCCTTTTTTGCTTCTAAAATTGCTTCTTGTTTTGCTTCTAAAAATACTTCTTGTTTTGATTTATTTTTTTCTTCTAAAAATGCTTCTTGTTTTGCTTCCTTTTTTGCTTCTAAAAATGCTTCTTAGTTTTCTTCCTATTTTTCTTTTAAAAATGCTTCTTATTTTGCTTCCTTTTATTAATTTAATATGTTTTATTTCAATTTAATTAGTTAAATATATCGTGCCTCTTAAATAACTCATGAGACTAAGTAATTTAATTATTTAACTCATATGATTAAATAACAAGACAATTATTTTTTTTGGGTTGGTAACATGAAATTTTTGTATTGCTTGTAAAGATTAAAAAATTACATCTATTGTTCAATGTCATTACCCACCAAAATTCCATAGCAAATTGAAAAAAACTAGAAGCACCTTAACGTGTAGATTAAAAAATTAAATAAACCCTGTAAACAAAAAATAACCACCATTAACAGTGTTCAAAGTTACACGCTTTAATATAACAAAATTAGACACAGACAAACATGACTAATCTTAACGAGCTCCACACAGATGCTTTCCTATCTCCTTCAGAGGCTTCTTCGACTTTTGACACTTCCCTGACTTCTTCTTCTAGTGCTTCCTTTTCACTTCCAATCCCTGCATCAAAAACCTTTGCTTATGCTAGAACTTTATCAACCTCCATGAGTTCGATGAAGAGTTTAAGCGCTTTCCATCCCAAACGTGCTTCCTCGCGACAACGAGCTTTGTAGTTTCCTTCGAGCCAATGAATAAAGGGTTTGAGCCCCAGTCTCCCATAGAGCTCCTCAATTTCATCATCTACCAATCCTTTAGAATAATCTAAACCTACACCCCGAACCGCCCATTTGGGAATGGATTCCATGCCTACCAAAAAATCTTCATGCACAATTTTTTGCATCAGCATTCTCACAATTTCCACTAGTTCACCTAAATCCAAGCCCCACACCACAATCAAGGAGTAAACATCCATGTTGGTTTGGTATGAGTGTTTTAGAGAGCTGAAATTCCTACCAAAAATCATTTTTGCACAATGCACAAGCCACTCATCATCAACAAGGAAAAGGTTGTCCAGTCATTTTTCAAACACCTCTCCATAAAATAGGCCCAAAGATATTCATGATCGGAAGGTGAAATTGGCTTCCATTTCTCCTGACAACTAGTGCCACCACCACCAAAGTTTTTTGCATAGTTTTTCTCGACCCTTTCCAAATGCAATTAACACATCTTAATCTAGGGCTTGCATTTAATGCCATCTTGGATTACCCACACTTTCTATTAATAAAGTACTACCTCACCACTGCCCTCCACCCCTTCCTTCACTTGTCATGTCAATCCTACTTCACTCACTTTCCCACCTTGTTCATTTAAGACATTGTCTACTAATTTAACACCTCTAAAATCCTCCAACCTAAATTCCCTCATTTCACCAAAATTTAAAGCCCATTTACATAAGACATCCACTTCCACATTATGACCTCTTTTAATGTGGCTCACCGCAAAACTTTTAATTACGTTATGGAGGTGCCAAGCATTAATTTTACCTTTCATCACATCCTAAACTATTATTGTAACATGATCATCATCTATAATTGAAAAGAGTGATTCAAATATCTATAATTTAATTGAATGTAAAAAGTAAATTAAAATCATCATACGTAACAAATATCCATCCAAAAATTATCGACTGCTTTTAATATATAAAAATTGACAAGTCAATACTAATAAGATCATCATCATATATAATGAAAACAAGTGAAATTCAAATATTCCATTACATCAAAATCATGTCAAAATGATACATGTCCAACAATTGACATAAGTGAAAATGATACATGTACAAATGATATAAATAAAATTGATAAATTATGTAACTCAAACTAATACAAGTCAAGATGATACATGTCCAAATGATATAGTGAAAAATTGAAAATGATACATGTCAATATGATACAACTCAATAATATAGTATTGTAGGCTATGAAAATGATACATATGATAGTAACCATGAAAAGAGTCATCATAACAATATATCAGCAAAGATCGATGATGCAGTCTATATGATCATGAATGTTATTGGTTACTACCACCAACTATCTCATCATCATCATCACCATCATCATCATCATCATCATCATCATTGTCGTCCTCGTCATTATCGTCGTTGTCATCATCATTTTCATTGGCTTTGGTTTCTTCCATGTCATCCTCTGCCATGTGATTTGTACTAGTAGCTGAACCAATATTTTGTGGATCTATATCATGTTGAGGATCATCTTGATCTTCTGGAAGACTAGTGTTCTATAATAAAAACATTTAGAATGAAAATTTATTATTTATTTAATGTAATAATTTATTTTTCTCTTATATATCTAATATTACAACATATGAGATGAAGCCATAATCATATTGCATTGTATCAAAGTGCACATACCATAATAAAATTTCAAATTCCCTAGCTAATATTTGAGATTGAGATTGTTAACCTTGAGAGAGTATGACTTGGGAAAAATGAATTTGATATGGCTATTATTTTCAAAGACTTCAATCGAGATGTACTTGCATTGGCGCATTCCTCAATCTTCACTTGATGGCATCAAGGAATGGCTTGAACTCCATGGATATAAAGTATTATGAAAGTAGAATGAACTTGAGGGTATGTGTAGGATCATGATGGGCCAAAAGTGGCAATATTATGATTTGTAGGGTATGTGGCTTTTAACCCAAAATTGATGAAATGAAAAGGTTTTAGAGGAGATTCTTTTCCACCAATATAAATTATGTTTTAATTTGAATTTAATAAATAATTATTATTCATTTTCTATTAGAAGGATAGGTTGGGTATCACATTTTGACATTTTATGCTTCACATAATATAGGATTAAAAAAAAATTAAATTTGAAGTTTTGACCAAGTGGTGAATTTTTGAAAAAAATTCATAATTAAGAAAAATGCATCACATCTAGACATGAGTCACTTATATATAAAATCTTATAAAAATATTATCATTTTATTATGGTTAAAGTACTACATTGAAATTTCAAATTTCCACCAAATAGATTTTATTTATTTTAAATAAACCTAGTAGTTTAGAAACTACATTCAATTTTCTACAAATTCTATTCTTACATATTTTTGAAATAATATAGATAACTTATTCAAATTTTTACATCAAGTGATTTTTCTGAATTTTTTGCCAGGGCCTAATGATGATCACATACCCTTGAACTGGTAGCCAATTTTGAACAGTATTACTGATGATCTAGATAAGTTTTTTGAAGATGGTGGTTGCGAATTTTTGAATATGGAAGCTAGTGATTTTGATTGATAATTTAGAAGAGTTAGATCAAGGATATGAACCCTCTGATATAGAAGAGGAATTAGAATCAGATTTCATGTAGCCACCATCAAGATTGTTACAAGCCAACAAGATGGATAGTTTTCAATGTTGCAGGTATCATCTTTAATGCCAACTACAATGGCAACATTGAAATTCCTTAGCAGTATTTATGTTAAGGAAATTTCCTTTAGATGCAAGGATTCAAAGCACATCAACCATGTGGTATAGATGATTAAATCCCAGGGATGATTTGTACCAATGAAAGAGTTTGAAAAGGAAGAGAGAGCTACATTGGTGACTCAAGAGAAACTTCAACTTTCAAAAACAAAGCCAATTAGGTTGCAAGACATGTCGATCAGGCCATCATTTGGTGGGACAGGAAGAAAGATGACAGGAACTCTAGAGGCCCACCATACTAGATTTCATTATTCAACCATGAGAGCAGAAGAGAGAGTTGATATCATGTATCAAAACATTAAGCATGCATTCTTCTAGCCGATGGAGAAGGAGATGATTACTTTGGTTCATTTTCATTTGCATAACCATATCAGGGCATGGGAACCAAGAAGACCAAGGATGTCAAGTTTGATGGGGAGGTAATGGATGTGGTCCAAACTTTAGGAGGAGCAATAAGGTCAATGTATGGTCTTTATTAAATTGAGGAAGGACAACAAGAGAGGGACATGAAAAATAAAATCAATAGAGAGTTTCAAGGATTTGTTAAGTGAGTATGAGAGCTTATATGGGAGCAGTCTCATCTAAAATATTTTGAACTAGAGTTTGATATACCATTTAGAGAGCTTGGTTTTCATGGATTTCCTTTCAAATCCTTTTCTTTTATTGTTCCTATGGTAAACTTTTTGGTAGAGTTGGTGGAATTACCTTTCTTAGTAATCACTATTAGTGAGATTGAGATTGTTAACCTTGGGAGAATATGACTTAGGAAAAAGGCATTTGATATGGCTATTATTTTCAAAGACTTCAAGTGGGATGTACTCTACATTGATTCCATTCCTCAATCTTCCCTTGATGGCATCAAGGAATGGTTGAACTCCATGGATACAAAGTATTATGAAAGCAGAATAAACTTGAACTAGTGGCCAATTTTGAAGAGTATTACTGATGATCCAAATAACTATTTTGAAGATGGTGGTTGGGAAATTTTTAATATGGAAGCTAGTGATTCTGATTCTGATAATTTAGAAGAGTCAGATCAAGGATATGAACCCTATGATGTAGAAGAGGAATCATAATCAAATTTCATGTAGCCACTATCAAGAGTGTTACAAGAAAACAAGATGGAGGGAATTCTTATACAAGGATAATTTTCATTAATGTTGTAGGTACTAGCTTTAATGCCAACTACAATGGCAACATTGAAATTCCCTAGCAATATTTATGTTAGGGAAATTTCCTTTAGATGCAAGGAGTCAAAGCACATCAACCATGCGGTACCGATGATTAAATCCTAGAGATGATCTGTACCAATGGAAGATTCTGAAAAGGAAAAGAGAGCTACATTGGTGACTTAGGAGAAAATTCAGCTTTCAAAAACAAAGCCAATTAGGCTACCAGATGTGTGGATCAGGCCAACATTTGGTGGAAGAGGAAGAAAGATGACTAGAACTCTAGAGGCCTGCCATACTCGATTTCAGTATTCAACCATGAGAGCAGAAGAGAGAGCTGAAATCATGTATCAAAACATTAAGCATGCATTCTTCTAGCCAGCAGAGAAGGAGATGATTACTTTGCCTCATTTTTATTTGCATAACCATATCAGGGCATGAGAACCAAGAAGACCAAGGATGTCAAGTTTTATGTGGAGGTAATGGATGTGGTCCAAACTTTAGGAGGGGCAAGAAGGTCAATGTATGATCCTGATGAAATTGAGGAAGAACAGAGAGAGAGGGACAGGAAAAATAAAATCAATTGAGAGTTTCAAGGATTTGTCAAGCAAGTAAGAGAGCTTATATGGGAGCAGCCTCATCTAAAATATTTTCAACTAGAGTTTGATATACCATTTAGAGAGCTTGGTTTTCATGGAGTTCCTTTCAAATCCTTTTCTTTTATTGTTGCTATGGTAAACTGTTCGGTAGAGTTGGTGGAATTACATTTCTTAGTAATCGCTATTAGTGAGATTTAGATTGTTAACCTTGAGAGAGTAAGACTTGGGAAAAATGCATTTTATATGGCTATTGTTTTCAAAGACTTCAAGTGGGATGTACTCTGCATTGACACCATTCCTCAATCTTCACTTGATGGCATCAAGGAATGGTTGAACTCCAAGGATATAAAGTATTATGAAAGCAGCATGAACTTGAACTCACAGCCAATTTTGAAGAGTATTACTGATGATCTAGATAAATTTATTGAAGATGTTGGTTGGGAATTTTTGAATATGGAAGCTAGTGATTTTGATTCTGATAATCCAAAAGAGTTAGATCAAGGATATGAACCCTCTGATGTAGAAGACGAATCATAATAAAATTTCATGTAGTCACCATCAAGAGTGTTACAAGCCAACAAGATAGAGGGAATTCTTATATAAGGATAATTTTCAATGTTGCAGATACCAACTTTAATGCCAACTGCAATGGCAACATTGAAATCCCCTAGCAGTATTTATGTTAAGGAAATCTCCTTTAGATGCAAGGATTCAAAGAACATCAACCATGTGGTACAAATGATGAAATCCTAGAGATGATCTGTAGCAATGAAAGAGTCTAAAAAGGAAGAGAGAGCTACATTGGTGACTGAGGAGAAACTTCAGATTTCATAAACAAAGCCAACTAGGCTAGTAGACATGTGGATCGGGCTAGCATTTGGTGGAAGAGGAATAAAGATGACTAGAACTCTGGAGGCCCACCATACTATATTTTAGTATTCAACATGAGAGAAGAAAATAGAGCTGATATCATGTACAAAACATTAAGCATGCATTCTTCTAGCTAGTAGAGAAGGAGATGATTAATTTGCTTCATTTTCATTTGCATAACCATATCATGGCATGGGAACAAGAAGACCAAGGATTTCAAGTTTTATGTAGAGGTAATGCATGTCGTCCAAACTTTAGGAGGGTAAAGAAGGTCAATGTATGATCTTGATGAAATTGAGGAAGGATAACAAGAGAGGGATAGGAAAAATAAAATCAATAGAGAGTTTCAAGGATTTGTTAAGCGAGTAAGAGAGCTTATATGGGAGTAGCATCATCTAAAGGATTTTGAACTATAGTTTGATATACCATTTAGAGAGCTTGGTTTTCATGGAGTTCCTTTCAAAGCCTATTCTTTTATTGTTCCTATGGTAAATTATTTGGTAGAGTTGGTGGAATTACCTTTCTTAGTAATTGCTATTAGTGAGATTGAGATTGTTAACCTTGAGAGAGTAGGAGTTGGGAAAAAGGAATTTGATATGACTATTATTTTCAAAGACTTCAAGCGGGATGTACTCTGCATGTACGTCATTCCTCAATCTTTGCTTGATGGCATCAAGGAATGGCTAAACTCCATGGATAAAGTATTATGAAAGAAAAATGAACTTGAACTGGAATTTTTTTTTGAAGAGTATTACTGATGATCTAGATAAATTTATTGAAGATGTTGGTTGAGAATTTTTTAATATGGAAGTTAGTGATTCTGATTCTGATAATTTAGAAGAGTCAGATCAAAGATATGAACCCTTTGATGTAGAAGAGAAATCAAAATTAGATGAGGAAGGTTCAAAAGATGAATCTCTTGTGGAGTCAGAGGGGGATGAAGAAGAAGAAGAAAATTTTGAAGAGAAAGAAGATAAAACATGGGATGAATTAGAAGTTGAATTTATAAATTCATATAAGGAAAAAGGAGATGAGTCTCACAATGAAGAGAAAAGGTGGCAGCAAAAGGAAAAAGCTACAGGGAAGTGTCGGGCACCTGATATTAGAGATTCAAGAGGAATTCTTGCCAAGAGGCATAAATTTAGATGAATTTAGTTTATCTACATCCTTCTACTATTTATTCATGCACATAAATGGTCATCTTGTAATCATAAGATTTGAGCTCTATTTAATCATCCTATGCATCAATAAACAACTCAACACAAGAGATGCAAATTGACATATTAACACAACAATATCCAACTAAGTTATTGAAACTCAACTATTGATACCTCATTCTCCATCCAGATTACAAAATCGTTCCACTTTTTCTTTTGTAGCATATTATTTCAAATTTCTTTAGATGGTGGCCATATTTCTCCTCCTGTCAAAACATGGCACATGGACTAGTTAAACTAATTCATATGCAATCTTTTAATTTTTCCAATGAAATAAAAAATATATCATTTAACATATTAAATATACTTACAAATGGGTGATCCCACAATAGTGGTTTACAATTTTTGGCCAAATTAGACACTAAAATTATTATTTTTAATTGAATCTTCACATTCGGGAACCTATAACGGCTAAACCGTGAAGAATTTGAAGATGATGAAAACTAGAGTCTTGTCACATTTTTTCTATAGATTCTAAAAATATTTTTTTCAAAATTGTTGGAATCAGATTGCACTTCTTTTTCCATCTTCCATGAAAATTGGTTTTTTTCAAAAAAAAACATTTTTAAAAAGTGATACACACCGTATAATTCATAACTTTTTTTCCATGAAGGATAAAATTCTAATTCTTTTGAAATTTAGATTCATAACTCTAATATCTAGCTTCCACTTGGTTAGACAGTTTTTTATTGAATATTTTTTCTTTAATCAAGTTTCAAAGTCAAACCAATTATAATTCAGGCATAGTGTGACTGTATAACGCATAACTTTTTTTGTATATATCAAAATTCAATTTTCTTTTTTTGTTGGATCAAGGACTTCAATATCTAGTGCACTCATATTTTTCAATTTTTTTATTTGATAATTTGCTATTTTTCCACATGTGCGAACAAAGACCTTAATTTTTGATTAAAAACCTATGTTTAATAAAACTAAAAACAAATACATAATAAAACCAAAATATATTAAAATTATATTTGTTGGATGCTCATTCCAAGGACTACCTGATTTCTAGTTGGGTTTGTGAAGATTCTCCATTTCACCCTCAACTTGAGCTTTGAAGTGCCAAAATTCATTTTTTGTGTCTTAGGGGAAAGGAATAAGGGATTTGTTCAAACGTGGTTCATTCAAACCCCCCTTTTATAAGGGGTTTTGTTCGATTTTTTGGCAGAAAAGCATTAAAAGGGTTCACTCGAACCCAGGTTCTAGCAAACCCCTAATGGGTTCAGTCGAACCAATAGGTTCGTACGAACCCCTTAAATCAAGTTTTTTGTCATGCTTTCATTTTTTGTGAGTTTTCCTTCCTCACTTCAATTGTAAACCACTATTGTGGCTTCAACAGATCATGGCATGTAAACCTTTCTGGCCACTGAGATGTATGGCACAAAGTTTCTCAAGCCTAGCCTTGGAGGCCTTGTCCTGAAACATATACTAATTCAATTTAACTATGCACAAATAAAATTTAAATATTGTTTAATAAATTTGATATAATCTTATGAGCAAATTCAAATACCTATGTACTATCCTCACCAGACATCCTCTATGCATCGGACTTCTCATATTCTTTTACAAGCTCTCTCCATACTTTCACACTTACATCAATTGGCCCTTTTTTTCTATCTTAGATCAAGAGGGATTCTTTTTATCTTCTTTGTTTGGTTGCACTGAAATCTCTTGCATTTTTGAGAAATTCATAGCTTTATCTTCTTCACAAACCAACCTATGCCAAAATCAGTCTCCATGTCATAGATAACTTCTTTTTTCAGGTGCATGGGTATCTTTGAGAATTAAAAATGTAGATGGTCTTTGAACCATTGAATGCATGATTTCTTCAACCTATTCACAAACGTTTTCCTAGCATCTGTCATTTGGACTTCCCTTAAAACCACCTCGTATTCTATCTTCATATTGTAGCTACCAATGCAAGATTGATAACATGGCATGGTGGAATTTTGTGTCTTAGGAGTGGAAGTCTTTGCTCCCTATTCCACATTCTTAGAGTTTATTGTCAGTGATTTCCTCCTATATCTTTTGCTTGATCCAGGAGTAGTTAGGGAATCAATTAATTCCCTTTGACACAATTGATTTGTTTTCAATGTTTGAGAGGCATTAATAGATTTTTTTTCTATGTATCTTCAAAGTGTTGTCCAGTCCACATTAACCAATTTTTTCATTGCCTCTACCCCCAATATGGAAGTCAATTCCTCTTTATCTTTGCCATTTTCATATCCCAATATATATATATATAATTATATTTCTTCTTTTAAATTTAGAAATAAAACACTAAAAAGTAAAATTCAAAGAAACAATGGAAACATTTACAAATCTATAAATTGACAA
Source organism: Sequoia sempervirens (assembly GCA_007258455.2). NCBI lineage: Eukaryota > Viridiplantae > Streptophyta > Pinopsida > Cupressales > Cupressaceae > Sequoia > Sequoia sempervirens. The sequence goes on along the minus strand of VDFB02000017.1, from coordinate 402,675,806 downwards.
TAAATTACCTCATTGTGGCTAGAGTTTGATGTCAATGCTCACTTCACTCCATTGCTTGACATTTTGAGGTGACCTATGGAAAATTATTTTTGTCCAGTCTATTGAGGCAAATGAAGTACACACTGTCAGGTATGAAATTTTTCATCCATTTTGTGGTATGAAAGTTTGTTCATTGGGTTTGCTTAGTGTTGATAACCTAGGGAAAATATTTTTTCTCAGTTTTCTTAGTGTTGATAACCTTATCATGAAAACTCTTTCATAATGCAATCCTGCATGAATTTTTCATGGCATCGATGACTATGGCAGTGTTGGGAAAAACCAAGTTGTTTATGTGTTTTTTTCCAGCAGTTTCTTAGCAGTGACTGACCCAATTTCCATATTTTCTAAGTAGTTCACTATTTCCTTGATACCCAGGTTAGGGAAAGAATACAGAGGCATCGTCGCTTCATGCTATAATATTTTTTTCCAAAGGTCAAATGGGTAGAGTAAAATTTTTTGTTGGTTTCTCAAAGGTTTTACAATTTATAATGATGGGAAAATTTAGAGGTTTCTTGGACTAATTAGGCCACAAACCAGTAAACAATCACAAATTAAAGAAAGAAAAAAAAATTGTAACCTTACCTATGGTGTCGCAAACTAAATCAAATTTCACATAAAAATTCAACTTAAAGGTAACAATTTGCATGAGTTATTTGAGGAGAAGATCAACAAGACAGCTAGTTTTGTGGTCAAAATTCATAAAAGACGGTCCAAAATGGAGGAGTTTAGAGATTCATTAGCTTTTTGGTTCTAGGTCCCTTAGGTTGCTTGGTCTTGTGGACGTCATTAAAATATCCAATTCATTCATCAATTTCTAGTAGCACCCTGCTCTCTCTCTTCACGCGGCGATTTTCCCCTTTTTTTCATTTGATTTCTTCCCTCATGCAGGAAATTTTTAAATTTTTTATTTTAATTAATTAGTCACACTTTGTCGGCATTACTTAACGCCAACTTTAGCGCCGAGTTTTGGCCGTTAATGTAATATGTTTGGGACGTATAAGGCAGAGTCAAGTGCACCTAATTTAGCGCCCACTATTGTTGTATAGTGACTATTTTCATTGTTGTGTATCACAAGACCCGAAGTGTTGGAAATAATTCCAACTCCTACCTTTTTTTGTGACCACTACTGTCTCGTGGCTCCTTCGTGAGCTCAGTGCGGTAGAGAATTTTTTTCCATGGTGCCGCAAGGCGCTTAATCCTTCTTGGCATTAGTGTAGTGAAAGTTTTTGTGGCAGCATGCGAGTCTTCCTTTTGTTCCTGGCGATGTTGCGGCAACTCCCACAGTCCTGCAAGTCTTCTACCATTGGCATGTGGTAGTGTGGTAACCACTGCTATCCCATGGCTCCTTCATCAACTTAGTGCGGTAGAGTGGTTCTTACCATGGTCTCACAAGTTTGTTTTTCCTTCTCAGTAGTAGTGTGGTGAAAGCTTCTATGGAAGAATTTTTATTCACAAAGGAGGCCATGGAAATAGATGATACAATGAAATCTACAGATACAATAGAGGTAAGAAGAGAAAGCAACCTCAACCAAAGGAGGAAGGTTTTTATAACTTAACTTAGGAAAAAATGATCTGATGGCATTTTGTGATACGTCCATCTTTTTTCACAGTATTATTGAAATTTATAATGTATTATCCAATCTTGACATAAATTAATGCATGTTGTTGATAATTTTAGATGGAGATTGGAGCAAATATAGAGCCTAAGCATTCAACTAGGAAAATAACAAGATATGTACGTGGACATGGACCTAAAACTATTAAATCATGTAGATGACAGTGGGTGGAAGAGGATATGGCAATGGATATTATAGACACAACAAATGATTACACTGAAGAAGAGGTAGGTTAGGACTATAGTACATGGGATGAATACTTTGAGAAAAATTTTGTTTGTGGATGTTCTATATGTCATGGAAAGAAACAATTCTGAAAACGAGTGATTGTACAAAGACATTACAAATATGACGAGCTTCTAGTCAGTATTATGCCTCCTATAATCAATTCAAATCCAATAGGAATTGTGGTGAGGAATTTTCAAATTTGATATAAATAGCATGTATACATCATTTAAACATTGTTTTATATCATTTAAATAACTATTTTTTTCTTTATGGATAATTGCAAGATAAAGTTTTTGGTTTAAATTTTCCTGGATCACTGACTTTCAGCCTAGATGGAAATGATCATTTATCAAATGATACATCTAACAAAAATATGTGTCAATAGACTAGCTCGGAAGATGAGGACTTGACGAAAACAAGAAATAGAATGAGAACCAGTGTGAAGATGCATAATTTCTTAAAGACAAGAGGAAGGTGGACTGCATACCCTATGAGAATGAATGTGATGGGGATGATGACTTTCCCTTGAGTTTGAGATCAATTTATAAAGAGACATTTGATCGTCGACTATATTGCACTTGGTCTAGTGATCAACAACTACCTAGAGTGTACGAGGTGTTTCAATTTTGGGGATACAACTACATGATACGACCCTCCAATATTCATGAAGCGAATCTAGGCCTCTTTATTGTCCAAAATGTACATGTGGGATTGAAACATAGAAATAATTCAGAACAAACCACTAGGAGATTAATGCCATATTATGCTCCCTCATATTATAGTGGTGAATGGAGAAGGCTAGTAGAATATAAGCCTAGCATGTTAGCATAAGGTCTAAATTTGAATATGTATACACATCGTCTCCAATTGGAAAGTGGAAAATAAATGAATAGAGGTCATCTTATGTATATAGATGGGCATGCATACACACACAAAAATATTGTAGGATTTATAAATAGTAGTAAGGGAAGGGACCCTAATTGATAGGTGGGTTGGATTAAGACAATCACTGTCTCAATGCTCCGGGTCTCATCTTGATGAACCCCTTTGGTGTCACTCTCCACCACTCAACCTATAGGTCCTATGCTATTTAGGCACCGCTGGTTCTTCTAGCCAACCCTGCTATCAATTCAAGTCCATTAACCAAGCCAAACTTGGTGCTCTTCCTCTCATTCACTCCCTAGCCCTTAATACTCTTAAAGACTAGCTATCCTCCAATGCTTCCTAATCTTGTTGCAGGGGTGTGAGATTTCTCCTATGGCATGAAAACCATCTCACAAGGATTCTTAGTTGACCTTCCATCAACATTTCTCCATCACTTACTCAAAAACCATGTTTTAGGGTTTGAGAAGGGCTACTAGCCTTGAGCCCCCATTAGGTCTCCTCACCCTAGAAAACCGGTTGGTACTCCTCTCCTTCAAAGGTTTTTTCCAAACTTTCTTCTGACACCCTAGCTCAATTTCCAAGCTCTAAAATATTTTTAGGGTTTAGGACCCTCTCTGTCCGTACACAAGCTTAACTCAGATTCCTCAAGAACTAGGGTTTTCTAGACCATTTTCTTGGTTTGTTTGCTTCTTCCAGCCTCCAAATGATTAGATAAGGACTCTGCCTTCTTGCCCAACCTTTGTGAAGGCTCCTGCAACCACTACGCACTTTGCATTATTAAACATTCATCACCCCTACCACGTTAGGACTATGCATTTCACTGTCTTCCCAAGCTGGGTATCAACAAACTCGCCTAGGGAAAGACTTTTTTCATGATGCTTTGCCTCCTACAGACTCCTACTGCTAATATATGTACAATCATGGAGCTTAGCCTTGTTTCCAATAACCCCATACTTCTTGGTACGGTGAGAAAACAGACTAAAACTCCATGTTTTCCAATTTTACCAGTCAAAACTGCAACTTAAAGAAAAACACAGTAATTACAAGAACTCTTGAAAATGAATACTAGATAGCTACTGTTCCAATTCAATGCTTTAAAGATAACCACACTACATGCTGAAATTTTCAAGATCCCTGTTCAAATCATTATTTTGCATAAACAAAAACAAGAACAGGAAAACAGGAAATTGCACACTGAAAAACTGTCTCTATCTTCTTGATCACAAGCTATTAAAACTTTAACATTTCTTCCAACCTCTCTTCCAACTCGAGGTTTACCTTTTAAAGGTTCAAAAAGTAGTTGCTTTTCCTTTGGTTGGACTTAACCACCATCAAAGGCCAAAATTTCTTAAAAGCAACATTTTGGCTTTATTTCCCCAATTCAAATGATTCCTAAAGAAAACACATTGTGTAACTCATACCATCTACCCTATACTACAGAGCAACCTGGATTCTAACATCTTATAACACCACAAACTCAAAACTTGATGGTTAACATGACCTTGAAACACAAAATTTCTTGCTAAGCTTGAAAATTTGCATAGTGTTACTTGATGTTTGATGTTGCTTAGGTGCTCCTGCACCACTAATGTAAGACCAAATTGTTAATTTGTTGAGGTTATAAATGATAAAGATTGAGATATGGAAAGGGATGTTCATAGACTAATAATGGTTGAGGCTATTATGGACCTTACCATTTGGGATGAGTTATTGATTGATTACCCCTTCTTAAAATGCACTCCTACGTGAAAGAAGAGGGGAGAACAAGGTCTCCCTAAGGATGTTCTTAAGGGTAGAAAACCAAAGAATAATAAATGAGTGTGGATTGATGTTTTCTAAACTATGTTGTCAAAATTGTGTTTTATAGAAATTATTGTATAAAAAAGGTAGTCTATGAATAGGATATGAAAAGTGTGGACAATTATGGTGCTAAAATTGAAAACCCTAATTCTGATGATATTACCATTTTATGTCATTTGAGATAAAGAGCACATACGATTTTATATACATAGAAAATGAAGATTTGAAACTAGTAAACTGAAAATGTAAACTCTGTAAGATTTTTCCTTAAACAATAATTCACATACTCACTTCCAAAAAAGGGTGAAGCATTTTTTATTCAAACTATGTTTTATTTAATAGACATAACAGTAAAAGAATATTTACAAGTACAAGAATATATACACTCTTTCATAGAAAATAAGGAATGTTTTATAGAATATAAAAGTAAAAGAATATATCATCATCATCATATCCTTAATTAATACCTATTGCAATATCCCTAAATTGTTCAATCATTGGTATGAATTGTTGGTAGAAAAAAGTAGGATTACTTGGATGCTTCTTCCATTCATTTTGTATCAACATATGTTCGTCAAGACACAAAAGTTAATAAAATATTAATGCACATAAGTCAATTATTTAAATAAGAAACTTTGTTAACTTTATTATTTTTAAATAGTTTCCTTTTTTTGTTAGCAATTCTACCAACATCCACAATAAATGATTTACTATATCAGCATATTCATTCACATATGTACAGTATTGAGGCTCAATAACTGAATTTCATTCAAATATAAGAAGAAATAAGTATGGAAAACATAAGAAAAATACATAATGATAACACAGTCATGGAGAATCTCTGATAATAAGATGTTCTCCATTATATTGCTTTAATTGATATATATTAATTACAGAAGTCTTCAAAATGGAAATGATATATGATGATGATAATTTAAAACTAGGCCTTGGTTTCCTATTTATATTGGAAGCAGCAAGCTATAGGCCTTCTACAAAAAGAAGTGACCTTTCATAACTACTTCTTTTACTAACAACTATTTAATTAGCATAATGAAGAAAATAACAAGACTTAAGAAATTTTTACATATCGTTCCATTATTCAACGTAACCGTGACCATTGATCTATCCAAGTCTTCCTCTCCATGATGAAGGTCCAAATGCTCTCACCTTAGTGTCCTATTCTTCTAAAACCAAATACTTTTCCTCCCACTAATACACTATAAAATCTGATGGCCACTTATATTGTTGGATCTTTTACATGTTTGCAAGATGTGTTTTCCATCGACTATCTATTAATGCTTTTGTATCATTGACAAAATTTAGGTATCTTGCATCAAGAACAATCAACCCATCCATGATCTGATTTAGCCTAGGAAGACTGGTATCATCATCCTCATGTATATGAGTTATGCAATTATGAACAACCTAACTCAATTCTTTCTTACACTTATCCAAGTCCTCCAACTGATCACCATCTCTCACAATTTTAGGTATATACCACTATTTGTAGATATGGAATAAATTCATTCGTGTTACAATATTTTTATCAAACCCTTGTACATACTAAAATTCATCAATAATCATCTTCACAGTTTGTTCAGTTGGCTTTAATGTTGTGGGTACATCAGGACTTCTTTGTAGAACTTTGCATAACTTAGCCAAAGTGTGGTGAATAGGCTACCACCTTTTGAAAAAAGGATCTAAAACAAGCATATGTGTCTTTATTTGATCCATTTCCTACTGAAGTGTTTTATAACTATCATGCACATTCTCCAGTTT